>JAGDQP010003463.1:0-34174 GCA_022664845.1 Lepisma saccharinum | reverse complement strand
CGCTCTCTTTAAATACTGTAAAATGTACGAAAGTATTTAGTATCATCTTTGGGATATATTGATCTCTAAATGTAAGCAAAATTTAGGACGGAAACCTTTAGTTCCACTTCGCATAGTAATATCTCTAAAAATAATCCTAATGAACAGCATGACAAGCAACTTGTAAGAAAGTTTAATAATACAATTTTACAAAAATACACTGTTAATTAATTGATGAGTATATTATCTTTAAACTATATTCCGCACGACAAGCCTTGATTCTAGTTTTAGCAATAGTTGTAAAATCTTGTACAAATTTTGAAAGGATCGGACGGCATTGTTTGAACTGTAGCCGCAGTGTAGCAGTATGCTACAGTTGGCTAGTTATGTTGACAGTATTCGTGACTGTCTTGACAAACTTTTCTTCCACCAAGGGCCTGGTTTTCTTGAAATATTGCCTGTATGTGGTGAAAAGTTTGTATAGCTGAACGATTTGGAGTTTTCAGTTTGAAATCCAAAACGTGTAGAATATTGAAGATTGTCAGCTTTCGACCTTTCCCACAATTGGATCACTTGACATGAAATGACCCAAAAGTAATATTTAAAAGATTGTATTCGCTCGGTATACCTTGGAACAATAATGTCTTTTATCATTTAGAAAGAAGCGTTTTGTGAAGGAGACTGTTCTCAACGTATATTTCTTTCCTTTTGTTTTATAGGCTGACTTGGATGGAGAGAGGTTAATTACAGATATTAAGAAAGACGTTAGTAGACCTATTGCATTCGATGCCGTAATGAGAGTCAGAACGTCAACAGGAGTTCGTGCAACAGACTTTTTCGGAAACTTCTACATGTCAAATACTACGGATATGGAACTTGCTAGTGTAGACTGCGACAAGGTAAGTTCATGTTAACTTTTAACGAACTAAGAAAAGGTTTTACATGTTATGATAACCAGAGAAATTACTCATTGTAGATTCTCCAAACTCTAAACTTGAAACCTAAATGATGATAATCCGTGCTGATCATACGAAGTGTTGAGGTAGCTCTCAAGGATGTAGTGAGTTCTTGGAGCAAGCTTAGGTTTATTTATACAAGAAAGAGGAAGCTCGTAATAATGCGGACGAAACTCACTTTATTTATACCACCTGGCGCTCTGAGGTGCACTCATCCTCCTATCAAATTTGAGTCCCAGTGTGTCCTTAGTATTCCTGGTCACCTTGGGAACGTAAAGGCGGTCGAGCGTGAAACTGACCACCCCACCTTACTACGTACCGTAGGTCGAGAATATGTGGGGCGCTATCTCCACCCCTCCATGCGCCGTTCACGGCGCGTGCGTTTTCCACAGGGGGATAGCTTTACCTTTACCCATTATTTCGTAAAATAACTTTCTACTTGCAAGTCAGCTGAAATTATTAAGTCCCCTTTGCAAGATGGTTATAGTTACTTGATGTCTTACGTAGCCACGGATATAATTTTCGTAGAGCTGAATCAGATTTAGGCTTTAGGATTTAGTCGATTAGCATAGCAATTAAAATATTTTATTTATTTAACAATCTCAAGATACAGCCATTTTCCACTGGATATATTCAACAATGAACAACAGGGAGGAGAATTTTGGAAGGAATCTGCCCTACCTTGTACCATCTCAGCATTTGCTTGGTGTGACTGAGATTCCCTTTTAAATATTATTACTCTGTTTTTCTTATGTTCAATGCATTCAGAAGTGCTTCCAAAACTGGTTTGATCTCAAATAATTGTAGTCTTAACTATTTCCATACGATTAACTATTGTAATCTAACTAATTCTGTGTGTTTGTAGGCTGTTGCCGTGGAGATCAAACACGATGACAAGCTGACTGAAGAGGATGGTGTGTATGTACAAGTTGCTCTTCTTTACACATCCTGTGGCGGTCAGAGGAGGTTACGTATCATGAACTTGGCTCTGAAAACTTGTCTACAGATGGCAGATTTGTACCGAAGTTGTGATCTGGATACAGTAGTTAATTTCTTCGCGAAGCAAGGTACAGTTGACGGTGTTTTGATACTTGGTGTTATTAAAATGAATTATGTATATTTCGTGATTCTTTTTGATGATGAGTGAATTTCATTGGTGGAGTTATTTCTTGTAAAGACTAGTATTTCATGAGATCAGGATTAGTAAACTCATCTGTATATCAATGCAATTCATGCGTGGTGAGATTAGTAGCATAACACCCAGCCCCCGTGGAATAGTGGTTACGGGTGCGGGCTTCGCTGCTGGGAAGGCACGTAGTTCGAGTACCGTGGTACTGAGTGAAGATTTCCTCGGTTTCTCACAGTTTTCAGAAGGTGAATGTCGATATTGTACCTAGGCATCGGCTCTAGCCAGTGTTTTTCCATTCCCTGCAGTCACAGGAGTCCCATCGACAAGCGGCGGGCTGAGGCCAAAATGTCATTTTGATAGATCTCTACTAAAACTGTCATTCTCGTCGTTACTTAGCCATAATATGTGTAATGGTAACTGATGCATAATCTTCAGTGTTATTATTATTATTATTCAAAGAATATATCCTAGATGTGGTAGCCATTTTACACTAGGAAGTAACATAGAAAAATAGCAAAAAAAAAAAAAAAAAAAAATACCAAAACAGAAAAACTGTAACTGAACAGAAACAGATACAATATATGTGACATAAGATAATGCCCTGTCAGAAAGATAGTTTTGGGAAGGTGAAAGTCAAGAGGGTTGGTCAGTGAGTGATGAAGTGCGGGAAGTCTGATTAGGAATGTCTTCTTTTCTAAAGATAACCTTGGAGTTCTGATCTAAAAGTATTCATTAGCTATTCGCTATCGGAACACGTACTTGGAAACAATGGGAGATCATCATTTGTTTGGACATTACCATTCTTTTATGTTATAAAGAAATCTAAGATCGGAAAGTTTACGGCGAGTAGGGGTCATTTAGTTGAAGGTGAAAAAGAATATCAGTTTTGAATATTCCTCCTACCTAACCTTCAACTAAATGACCTCCCTACCCACCGTTAATTTTCCGATCTTAGTTACATAGGGTAGTCGTATTTTGATTTTGTTTTGTGAAAACATATTTCATCTGTTAAAAAAAAATACAGCCAATCGTTTTTGTTTCTTTAGCTGTGACAAGACTGGAAAGACCCTTGCCGTCACGTGGTGAGGTTAATTTAATATTGGTCACCTCCTTTTATATTTCATCATTACCTCTCCCGCACTTCCCAAACCTGGCAAAGTCATACTGCATGTCCTATTCAAAATTGAAATCTTCTAATAAACCTGATAACCTACAGAAATCTGCCCATATTTTTTTTATTTTTTTTTTTTTCCTTTCCTTGAATTAATTGTGGTTTTCTGTACTTTGAAGGTGACAGTTACCTTAAGGGATATGAATTAATAAAAGTTGAATAAATTTTAGGCAGAAGATAGACTTTTGGAGCTCGTGAAATAATTTGTAACAAATATACGTAGTTCAACTTTTTTTTGTATGCAAATTGTGTGAATATTATGCTTTATTTACCTTAAAATGTGTAAATTTGGAGAACGAAATGTGTATAAGTATTCCTGCATACTGAGTTGTGGAGGCAGGGTGGCCACCCACCGGGAAAACATGGAAAAGTCAGGGAATTTTAAAATTCTGGAAAAGTCAAAGAATTTTTAGAAAAACCGGCTGTTTGGATGAAAATATAAGCTCTGTTACCTTCCTAGCCATTTAGCCCGTCTTATTTCTGTACAAAATCCTCTTGGTCTCTGGGGGCTCCCTGGCAAAATCCTCTTGTTCTCTTGACTTAATGATACACTTCATGCCAAGTTTCGTTTATCTAGCTCTACTGGTTTGGGCTGCGCCTACTTCCAATATGTACTTGAGTCATTCAGTATCTGTGTGGGGTTTTATAGTGTACTAAAAAAATCATTCAGGGCTGTCTGTGAATTGAGCTGGAGCGAATGCGAGACTATTTTGTTAGAAAACACAGTAGGTTTGTTCGCTGGGAGCTCCGCCTCCTGACACCACTCGGTGCTTCGTCCCCAGGTTCCGTACTTTCACTCGGTGAGGGCCCCCCCCCCCCCCCTCCAAATTCTGTAAGTGACAGTGTTTCTCTAGAATCCGAAAGTATTACTTCATTTGACATTTTTAAGTTTACCCCAGGAGCACTATGACGAGACCCTAGGGGCCATTAAAAAAGAAAAAAAAAATGAAACCTACGTTTGAAGGTATTAAACTTGTATTATCATCCATTTTTACCTCAGGAAATAACAAAGAGCGGTGGTTGTGTTTTAACGTGTTCTTTATTATTTTATGAGTAGTAGCTTCCAAAGTGGATAAGTTTTTGTCACGAAAATTTGGGAAATTATGAAATTCCGAGAGAGTGGTCACCCTGGGAGGTCAAATAGGTTCGAACTGATTATCTAGACTTGAGGCTTTTTTTTCTGAGATTTCGCTCTCTCACCAGATAAATGCCGGAGTGATGCCTAATTATACGCTTGGTCGCATCATATTTTTATTTTTTTTTTATATACTCGGAAAGGTTTCTTACTGGGGAACATGATCTTCTGACTTTGGTCTCAAGATAGTGTAGCTAAGAAATACGAATTTAAGAACTAGAAATTTGGAATGAACTTTATGAAAGAGTTAAAAAATGTAGTACATAATAATGTGATACAACTCGAAACTCACAGTTCCTGACATAACTAATTCCCAAATAGATTGTTTTGCGATTTATTAGTATGCCTTTAGGAGTGTATCTGTGAGGTTCGGTTTTCATGTTTGCGAAAAAAAAAAATTTTGAGCATGATAAATATGTAATTTGCTGTGAAATGGTTGACACTTCAGTTTCAGTAGTTCAGGAACTAACAGCATGATAATACGGATCATATGTGTATGTGTGTGTTTTAGATTTAGAGAAAAAGTACAAGCGAAGGCATGTTTGGACAGATTTCCTTGTTAAAAGACTGAATAAAACCACTAGTTGTGCGGACTTCTCAGAAATAAACTGTTGTGTGTTTTTAATATTCCAAAATATACACGTATAGGAGAAATAATATTCTCATGAGAAAATTTCAACTCAACTCAACTCAGTAGCATGGAATGTGTGTTAGCAAAAGAAATTGATATCCATTCTGTACTTACACATCTTAAGAATAGTCGTAGAATGTGTTCAGGTTTTGTTTTTCATAATGTTCGCTTTCTTTTATATCTTCTTTTTCGCCAATGTCATTCTAAGTGCTTTTTGTGAGTAATGTTCAAACGCAGTCGTATTATTATTAGCATATGCACTTCTCTCTAACTCTGCATTATTGTCAAATGAATCTCAATTTATCGTGCGCCGTACAATTCCAGTCTTTTCCATCGTTTAAGGATGAACGTTGTGTGTGATATATATAGTACAAATCTCCACAAGCGGTATGCTTGAAGTACAACTGTGGGCAGAAGTTTGGACGCGTGTCTTTAGAGAATATTTCCCGAATTTACAGAGATGTCCCCTCCTGTGTGTAACATGTATGAACGAAAAATAAAATTAGGATTAAGAATTCCCATTGGGTTACAAAAATATCTGTCTATGGCATAAAACTAGCAAACTATACAGCTTTGCCAACAAGGAGTGATTTGAGGACAATATTTTCGACAAAAGTACGTCGTGTTATTGTCCAGAAGGTAGATATACGTCGAAACTTTTGTCCATATCTGTACACATACACTTCTGACTTTTTTCTAGTAAGAGGAATTCTTCAGAGTTTTATATGAATATCTAGGCTTCCCTTAGAAATGAAGTGTTGTAACTTATTTGAAACTTGCTTTTTTTTTTTTTTTTTATCTTAACTGTTTATTCATGTTGAATTTATTTTCCATTTAGGAGTGTTCAGGCTTCTTGAAAGCAATCCTAAGTCGGTGAAGGAAGCCCTGGTGGCAAGATGTGCTCAGATGTTAGCGTGCTATCGTAAGAACTGTGCAAGTCCGTCGTCAGCTGGCCAGTTAATTCTTCCAGAGTGTATGAAGCTTCTGCCACTCTACGTCAATTGTATTATGAAGAGTGATGCCATTTCAGGAGGTAAGGTCTTCAGTAATTTTTTTTTTTTTATTTTTTTTTTTTTTTTTTTTTTTTAGCTTACGAAGACTAAAATTATTTGTGTATTTATGCTGGGCTGTCTAATGGCTAAGGTCACGGATGAGGACGGGAAGGCAGACATGTTTGGCCGTGGTTCCTAGCATCCTGACTAATTTTCCAGGCGAATACCGGAAGAGTCTGTCGATTGACGTCATCTCTCAGATTTGTGGTGGGTTTAGGCCATAAATACGTGTACGGTTCATAAAATATATGGTAAATAACCATATACATAATGCACAAGGGGACTGTATATTCAATTTAGGTACTTAACGTGTTAGACTATCATTATTCCATTAACTCACTCACTCTATGGCTTACGGAACTTGCAGGTTCATCGCCGCAGTAACAAACGTTCGCCAAAGGATTCTATACTGGGCAAGATCAAGCCAGTTGTCATCACAAACACCTAATTCTGGAAGATCCCTTCTAATATTATCCTCCCAACGTCGTCTCGGTCTTCCCAACGGTCTCTTTCCATCCGGCTTTCCAACATTGAGGAGTATAGTCTTCATCTTTCTCTATAGCCATCCGAGCTACATGGCTTGCCCATCTTAATCGTTGCGATTTCATTATTCTTACATCGGATGAGTGTCTCATTATTCCATGGTAAAAAATAATTAGCTTCTTATTTCGAATTCTTCAGAATTTATCTTACGTACCACACGTAAAAATACAGTAATGGATGAAAGAAAAATAAAACAATATACAGAAGACAGAGGTTTTCTGCTGTTATAAATTTAAAATCAATGTAGCCAGGTGCATTGAATATAATACTTTATTGCCCGAAAATAACCAATAACAACAACGTAGCAGTTACCAAGAATACAGTCATCACCAGTTTCTGCGGAAAGTGGCAGGGCCTTCAAGACAAAGTAAGCGATCTCCATTTATCCTTTTGTTGCTCTTTCCTTTATATCCCAACATACGATTTATCTTCCTTAATACTGTCGAGGATGTGAATTCGTCTTCGTCTTCCTCTTCCTCTCTTTTCCTCAATCATACCTTCAGTATACAATCTCAGTGCATCTAATGCCCTAGCCAGTTCCTTTCTCTTCTTCGTTGTCTTTTCTTCAGAACTTCTTTTTCTTCTGTATCCAACAGATCTTTTCTATGTCCACATTTCAAACGCTTTCAGTTTTCTTTCTTCACTGTTTTGTGGATCTGGCGTCAGTGTAGAAAAGTTCCGAATTTTGCGTCTGTAAATTCGGTAGACGCCTTGATCCGTAAATAGTACTTCAATTAGCTTGAGTCTAAGCACACTGACAAACTTGTTTTGACAATCTGAAGAACCCAGTTTTCTCGATACTGTTGCGATATATGGCTGTAAATTATTAATTAGGCACTGTAGTGTGTATTTGAAGCAGTAGTTTGTGCTGAACCGCAAGGTTTTTTTTTTCATCACTTTATTATCGAATTGTGGAAATGTTTCTCATTATATTAGATATCTTTTTAGTCCTACGTAAAGGTAAAAAAGGTAAAGCCATCCCCCGTGAACGGCGCATGGGGGATGTGAAGGTAGCGCTCCACATTTTCTTGACCTACGGTACGAAGTGAGGTGGGGTGGTCAGCCCCACGCTCGACCACCTTTACCTTCCCAAGGTGCCCAGAAATACCAAGGACACTCCGGTACTCAATTTGATAGGAGACTGAGTGCACCTCAGAGCGCCAGGCATGGGAACACTGTGAGAAAAGTCTCCAGTGCCCTGTCCGGGACTTGAACCCGGGCCGCCCGATTCCTAGTCATACGCGCTACCGTCTGAGCCACGGCGACTACGTTAAATGTATAATTTTTCGTGTCTTTTTTTCCAAAGCATGTATACTTATCTCATCTAAATTATTTTGTTAGGTTCGGATATGTCGATCGATGACCGATCGTACCAAATGCAAGCAGTACTCACAATGGACGTCCCAACTTCAGTTGTATACTTTTATCCAAGGCTTGTTCCTCTTCATGACATCGGAACGGACTCGGATGATATTCCATCACCAATCAGATGCTCAGCGGATAAACTACGAGACGATGGAGTCTATCTTTTAGGTAAGTATTGTTGAAGTACAAAGTAAAGAAATGAATTCTTGTGCCGTCTTATTTAAGTTATTATTTGTTGTTTTCTTCTTCTTCTAAATGATTTCGAATTTAACGTTATTGTATTTCTTGCAATTACCGTTCAGCCGGTCCACAAAGTCATTCAGTAATATTGTTATACAACATTGTTTTCACCATAGTTGTGGCAAACATTTTAGTTGGCTCTGCACATTTACAAATGTTTACTGGTACATAGACACGTAAATGGCATAATTTACCACATTTAAGATGTACAATAAACCTTTTACAACACCTGAAGACGCTCCTAGGGAAAGGAGAAAAGCTTAGCGGTTGTACTTCATTTTTCGCGGGCTAAGATAAAGGTAGGTTCATTGGATATACTGTTCCTCCGTGCCTGATAGTCATGTCTTTATTCAGTGATTTCGGTTAGTTTCTCATATTCTTTCACCATATGGATTTATTCTATCAGGGTTCCCACTCATCCTGGAAGCCGACCGGGTAGCCGTGCGGTCTAAGGCGTTAGGCTAACGACTCGAAGGTCCCAGGTTTGAGTTCCGGCAGGGGCATGGGTGTCTTTTTTAACTGGAACGTGACAGATAATCGTGATGGGTCGAAGTCAACAGTTACTAGACTGGTCCACTGGTCCATATAAAATAAAGTTTACCAAATTTTTTTTTTTTTTTTTTTTTTTATCATCCTGGAAAACTCCTGGAGTTTTGGTATTGGGCCAAGAATTTGGTTAAGTATTTAGAATTTTTCAGTGTTTTAAGATAGTAAATCTGAGACATTACTACCTTGTGACAGATAATGTTGAAACTTAGTGGCATATTAAATCATCTGTGCTGAGGAATTTTGTCTGTTAAAATCGTGATCTATCAGATAATAATGTAGCGCTGGAACCAAAGGTTTTCAAGGACAGACCAAATGCAACTTCGTGAGAGCTAGCAGCAGAGATGAACTCCTTTCAGTACCACCATGAATACCCTTCTGCCTAATGGAACAATGGGTTCCCCGTACAGCACTTTTGCCTTCGGAACACAGTAGAAACTTGTGTTTGGTTGGGAGATTTTATACCATCCATCATATTCGCTGAGCGTAGCCCAATCCAGTTTTCATTTATTTTGATTCTTCATTGCTGTGAAGACCTTTTGAAATGAAAACTGTGTGAAGAGACATTTTTGAATCACTTTTTCGTTTACGCCCACCAGCGTTACCTCGATGGGATCTACAGCTACAGATGATGACTTATCAGCCTCAATAGGGAGTGCGTGAATGATGGGGTGTAGTGCGGTTACCCGCAGGATCGTCTTTTCCTAACGTTTTTTTTTTAAAAGAAACTTTCTTTAGAATCTGATAAATAGCGTTTTTGAAGCTCATTTCGTGTCCGGCGTTTCATCTCCGTTCAGTTGTCAATATTTCACTTTATCATCGTGGTTTTTTCATCGGTTGGAGGAGTCCGAGACCTTCGTACAAAGGAGCTAAATATTTATCAAAATATTATTTTTCCAAATTTGTAGGAACATACATTTGATGGCAGAAACTTTGATATAGGTAGGGTTCCGTTTCAAAATAAGTAGTAAAATTTTGCTAATTATATGCTGTCTTTTCTTGCAGAAAATGGTATCCATATGTTCTTGTGGATAGGACTGAACGTGAGCATGGAGTGGGTGCAGAATGTGTTCGGCGTTCATTCAGCGGCTCAGATTGATATAGATAGAACGTCGCTGATAGAACTTGAAAACCCACTCTCACTTAGGATACGAAATCTCATCGAAGCTATTCGACAAGAGCGGCATAGATGTATGAGAGTAAGTACAAGTACTTATTACATGTTCACTTTTCTTATAAAAATAGGTGTGGAAATTCGCCCTTAAAAGGTCCGTTCGGCTGTGATCAAAAAATTCACTTGGTTTGTTCCATGTTCTTACGTTGCATACCGGGCGACCGTAACTCAGTGGTAGAGTTTAGCTTTGCTTTTAGCGGTCGTCCTGACTGAGTTTTAAGTTTTTTTTTCCTGTTATATCAGGCTAATGGTACCTTCAACCTCCTGTTATATCAGGCCGTGGCCGACTCCTTTCCCCATTCCTATCCCAGCCTGAACCTTAGATGCCTAAAGGCCATAAATAAATATTCGAAAAATCTTACGGCTTGCGTAAGGTGTTAATTACATGTTGACAGTGGATTTACGTAATTTAGAAAAGAGTGAAAATTAAGTTACTCAAATTTTAAGTTAGCTTGGAAGATTCGCTGATTGTACTTACTTTTATCCTGTATGATGGCGTTAAACCAGGTGTACCTGATCATCAGGGCTGCGGAGTCTGTTCACAAAAGCTTCAACTCCTTCATAATTTATACAATAAGCGATAGTATGTAAAGTACAAGTTATTTAATCATTGCCATGGAGAATCCTCAGGCTATTTAGCATCGTACTAAGCAAATGTTAAGCGTATTTGAAACTTCATATTGGCTACAAGATAGTGGAAGAAATAACTATAGATTATACCAATGAAAGTAAAGTGTTCAATTTAAAAGATGAACGGAGCGACCGTAGTTCAGTTGGTAGAGCGTTGGTTTCGCGATCGGAAGGTCCTGGAAACGATCCCAGCGACTGCCCATCCTGACTGAGATTTGCCATAATTTTTCCTCAATCACACCCAGGCAAATGCCGGAATGGTACTTACAAACTAGACCCTGGCTTTCCAACATCCTCTTCTTTATCTTATCCCGGTCTGAGCCTGATGGCCGTAAATAAAAATTAATTAAAAGAAGATTGCACATTGACTGATTCATAAGTGTGTGCATACTATTTTGTTTGTAGTGAATTTTGAATGTAAAAATTTAAAAAAAAATATCTAATTGATTCAGTGTTTTTGAAATTGGAAATATAAGTAGTTTATATTATCCACAATAAATAAACAGCTAACTGCTACAAGTATTTAACTACCTCGCGGGAGGTCTTCTTAATAAGTGGATGCATGTGCTTTCCAAGGTGCCACTTCCTCTCTAGTGCCATAGATTGTAGAATCAGCAAAAAAAAAAAAAAAAAAAAGGGAAGTAGAAATGTCCCTAAATCATGATAGATGTATATAGTACTTTAATGCACCCTCAATTTCCGTGTTCCGTAAAGTACATTATCAACGTTGCCACCATCTTGAGATCCGCCATATTGGATGCTGGTTAATTTTGCAAGTGAGTCATATGGCGTATTAAACAACACGAATATGTTCCCAGAAAGTCATTTCACGTATCAGATTTAACCTATCTGTTACGGTGTCTGGGTTATCAGCATGGAAAGCGGTGCTGGATAAATGAAAAAAACATGTCATGTAGCAATGCGGTGCAAACTTTTAGGGAAGATAACCCCGACAGTGTAACAGGTAGGTCAAATCTAATACCTGGAATGCTTATTTGGGAACATAAGCATTGTTGATATGTCTTACGACCCACTTGCCATTTGTAAAAAATGGCGGATTTCAAGATATTGCTACGTTGATCGTGTACTCCAAAAATGCAGCTTCCTCCTCATCATTCAACATTTGCGCACTACGATGTTTCATTTCTTTATCGGTTCGTGAATTACCAGGATGTGAACTGAGACTTTTGAATCACCCTTTATATTAAATCTCGTCGGTTTGCATTTTTTTTAAAGGGTAAACAGGGATACACATACGATATCAGAAAACAGGATGGAAAGAATACCAATTATGTAAACACTACGTATTGCCATTTAGATTTTATACGTATAAAGATATACCCGGGCACATTAGAAAATGCAACTGTAGTTCCAATATTTCGCTTGATCCAACAACCTTGATCAAGTGGCTAAAAGCTTATTGGGTAAAGGTAGTTACTACTACTATCAATAGGTACTACAGCAAGCCTATGGGAGTTTCGAATATTTAATCAGTACTTAATAAACAAAATTGTATCGGAATTACCATTATATAGAAGATATAGTATTTTCTTAATCATCAGACACCAGTGTATTTGGCATATTAGAGTTCTAAATCTCAATAGTTTGGCATATTAGGGTTCTAAATCTCAATAGTTTGGCATATTAGAGTTCTAAATCTCAATAGTTTGGCATATTAGAGTTCTAAATCTCAATAGTTTGGCATATTAGAGTTCTAAATCTCAATAGTTTGGCATATTACAGAGTTCTAAATGTGAATAGTTTGGCGTATTAGAGTTCTAAATGTGAATAGTTTGGCATATTAGAGTTATAAATGTGAATAGTTTTACATATTAGAGTTATAAATGTGAATAGTTTGGCATGTTAGAGTTCTAAATGTGAGTAATTTGGCGTATTTGAGTTTGTGAATACTAAATGTGAATAGTAGCATTAATAACTGAATGTAGTTTTTCTTTCAACATTGTGTAATATTTGTGTTTCTCTTTGCAGCTAACCCTTGTCCGCCAGCGTGATAAGTTAGAACTTGTATTTAAACATTTCCTTGTGGAAGATCGAGGCATGGACGGCAGTCCTTCTTATGTGGATTTTCTGTGTCATATGCACAAAGAAATTCGTAGCCTGCTTAGCTAGGGAAGGAGTGATATCACATCTTTTTACGGCTACATCAATGAGAACTGGCAAAAAGAAGAAGACTCGTGGCTGAGAAGCCACGAGACGGTATCTCACCAATGTAAGTGCTGCATACTTCACAAAAGAGGGGGATATTATAACAAATGAACGGATTGGACACTTTATTAACAAATTACAACACCTGAGAGGACTGTGTAATAGCAATGCTCAAGAAGCATGATTTGATTTTTTTTTTCTTCTTTTTTTTTCCTTTTTGTAAATTTTGAAGTGGGGGTAAGTGGTCCTACTACTCATTTTAAGTATGTGTATTCAAAACTGGTGAGGGATGTGTATATCTGCGCGTGTGCGTGTTTGTGAATGTATGTATGTGTGTGTGTGTCAGTGGGAGGAAACACTAGAGCTTGTTGGAAACTTTTCTGATAACAATTTTTCCTCTTCATCTTCTTCTAAGAACATGTCCAAATCATTACATCAAAGAACGAAACGTAACACAGTGTGGGGAACGTAATCGCAGCACAGATATCTTCTGTATGGATCCTGCTCGTGTTATCGTATGCTTTTCATATATCTATATATATACGAGCAAAACGCAAGTGGGGTGCGAATATAGAAACAGCAAAACCGAGCTACACGATTGAAAATTGTATGTTTGTGCCTGCTTCGTAAAAAAAAAAAAAATAAAAGTGAATGCATACGAAACGAGATATGGTGTGAAATTATTTGAAGTACATTATATGGTAGGGAACTGATCATTTTATTTTTTTAATTGCTGTATATTTCTTCGGGGATACTAAACAAATGAATCATTGTCATCAAGAAATCGTTATTGCTTTGTTTATTTTTTGTTTTTTCTGTATTAGCCAATATCGTGGCTAAAACTTGTAGATACACGCTGGGGGAGAAATAAAGCAAAGACCATATTATATTATGTTTTTTGCATGCTGATAAATAATAATTTAAATGTTACGTATACGCAATAGTTAGGAGAGAAATGTGTCTAGGACCGCATGAATAATTCAACAATCGAAGTATACATATGATTTTCTTGGTCACTTTAAACTAATACTAAGAAAAAGAACAGATACAAAGCTCTATAAAGCTTATTTTCGGTGCTATATTTTTTTTTTCTTTTGTTTTGGTAGTAACAATGAATTCAATAATGATATATCGGTATTGACAGTGAGTTAATGAATGTACACAATCTTTACTAATTAAAAAAAAATATTTTATAATCTTGTTTCTGAAATTGGTGAAGAAATAAAAAAGCTAGATGCTATCGGAAACAGATCTTTTTTTATACCGAAAGAAATGAACTTGTGACCGAAGTTTCAGGTATGGCGAAAAGGACTGATTTATGATTGAAATATGTCGAGAATGCAGCCTCAAAGAAAGAGCTCACAACCTTCAGAAAAGGAAGCAAAAAAAACTAGAATTCTTTCTAAAGCTTTTTTTTTCAGAACTGCAAATATACGTATGTCTGTGCGATTGTATGAGTGTCTGTCTCACTTTTTTTTTCTCCTCCTTTTTAGATTAGTTTTATATAAACAATCAACGGAGAGGAAAAAAAATTCATACTATTTGTAGGTATTCCATTCCTTCTTTTTCTTGGCGCTGGTTGATTTTGGTTCCTTTTCTAGGTGTTCAACAAATGTGAACTGTTAGTATGTGTGACAATTTTCAATAATAAAAAAAAAAAAAAGATCTTTTGTATTGTATCATAGTGTTGCAAATAAACGTTACCCTGGTATATATCTTTGCAAATTGATTTTGTTTTTTTCTTCTAAATCTTATCAACTAGGATTGGAACTGCATGCAAATAAGAGTGTGTCTGTAAGTGTGTAATTGTTACACATACGTATAATAAATAATAATTCACAGCCATATTCAATCCACTACTGGATGAGGCCTCTCCCGGAGTGAGGAGTTGGTCTACTGCTCCCACGCTGACCAGACGTGTTGGGAGAGGAAAGCCGAAGCCCTCAACTGTGATCGCCACTATCTTTTATTCACAGCAGCTCTCCAATTCCAGACCCTTCCACCGGCACCGTTCTAACCCCTCTCTCTTTGGAAAAAAAAAACAACTCCCTTGGCAGAATCTAACCCGGGACCCTACGATCATCAGTCAGCGACGGTAACCACTAGACCAACGGTACGGTCCATACACATACGTATAAATAAATCACAGCCATATTCAATCCACTAGTGGATGAGGCCTCTCCCCGAAGGGAGGAGTTGGTCTACTGCTCCCACGCTGACCAGACGGGTTGGGAGAGGAGAGCCGAAGCTCTCACTGTGATCGCCACTTTCTTTTATTCACAGCAGCTCCCCAATTGTCCTCACGATGCTGGGTCAACACCGAAATATTTGAGCCCCCATCGGGAATCGAACCCGGGACCGCTCGCACTGAAGTCGAGCGCGTTACCGACTAGGAACATTATAAATATTCAGATCAGTGTCTTGTCATAATAATGACATACGGCACGAGGGCAAATTTAAACAAATTATACAGCACTCAACTCCCCACACTTAAGGTGTGTGCTGTATACTGTATAGTCGCTTCTTGTAGATTACGTACCTTTGTAGACGTTCATGAAGCATGTTGGTAGCCTTCGAGGAATGCCGGGATGATACCTTCCAGTGTAGGTCCTGGCCGACATCTTCCACCATCCTTTCTCCTTACCCCATCCCGGAGTGAGGCGTAATGCCAAATATTCGTAATTTATTTAAATTGAAATTGAAGTTGCTGGCAGTGCATACATACTGCTTACAAAGGTATGAAATTTGGTTTGAGTCAAGGAAATCCAAATCAGTATCAGGGATATTATTATTGGTGACATGGGTTTGAATCTTGACAGCATTTCTCCTTTGAGGCTTGAATGCTGATAGTTCCAGAGGTAAGTGTAAAATCATACATAGATATTTTTTTTTTTCAGTGACTACTTTGATTAATTGTAAGGCACTCTTCCTACTTATCTTGTTATTCAACAGTTACACGATTTGCTGACTTCGCGAGCCACATTTTCAATATAATTACAAGAATAAGGATATTAGTTCATATAAAATTCTTAGATTTTCGATAAAACAATCGCTGTGACCTATCAGCGGTCTACAGAAAAGATACTTTGTAATCAAGAAGTGGTTTTCGGTGTACGGTGTTGCCACGTATTTCAACGTGTGGCACTGGTGCTCAGACACACCAGGGGTCAGCCATTTTCACAGAAATATTGAAACGCCCTACAAGGTGGCCTGTCTGAAAAGTATCCGACCTTGTTTTTCCTGAGGCAAGTAGTGACAGTGGAACACTGCACACACTGCTATTTGGGCAAAATGACACAACGTGTGCAACAACGATACTGCATCAAGTGTGGCAAGAAACTAGGAGATAGTCAAGCTGATACGATGCGCAAGATTCAACAAGCTTATAGCGACGACCCCATGGGAAATAGTGGTACAAGCGATTCAAAGAAAATGGTGGAAGCATACATCCCCGAAAGATTATGATTGTAATCTTTGACTACCGTCGCATTGTTCACCACGAATCTTGACGTTCTCCATCACCTACGTATGCAGTTCGTCGCAAGAGATCAGACCTGTGGACTTCACAAAATTGGCACGTACATCAGAATAACGTACCGGCACTTGATCCAATCTTTCCTGGCAAGAAACGACATTCTTGTTGGTCTCCAAGGCTCCTTGTGTCTTCTGGCTTTTTCCTAAAAGCAAATAGACACTGAAAGGTACTCGTTTCGACATCCAAGATACGTAACGCGACGGCTTCGTCCAAAAGGGGCTTCCCAGGCATGCTTCCAGCAATGATAGGGTCGTTGGGTTAAGTGTGCGAGAGTCGGGGTGATAAGAAATTGAAACACACAACGTATGTAGTTTCATTTTCCCGGCCTATTGTGGGAAACTTTCCAGACAGGACTTTTAATGTCATTTTAAAAAAAATATATATAAAGATTATCTACAGTTTTCGGAGAGCTTTAACGTGGTACCAGCTATCGATTAATTACATTTTATACCGAGAAAATAATACAAAGTACCTGGTTTCCCTGAAGATGATGTGGGAAATATTATTTGAGAGTTACGACCAACGTTCTAAAATTTAGGTTAAAAAACTCTGTCGCTTTTTAATAGCTTTTAATACCTAAATTGTTCCTCCAGTTTTTGTAATGTTCTGTTTTGACTTTATATCATAAATAATACGCAATGGTCGTGTCTGTTATTTTATTGTGGCCGATTTTAGGTTTATAGAATTCACGGTTTTCTTCCAAGTGCAAGTGAAATACACATGAAACAAAACATCTGTGCCTCATGAATAACTATGCTAAAAAAAATTATAAGTAAAAATTCAATTTTCGAAAATCTTTTTTCGCTTTCAAACACCTCTGTAAAGTTCAGTAAATGTAACTTCAATGATTAGTCTTTTATGTGAACGTAAACACTTTATTTCTAATAGACATACATGATGGTTATTAACTATTTCTGAATGTAAAAGTGATTTGGATATTTCCTTTCCTTTGGACACACGTGTCCGACAACTGGTACATATGTGGCTGACCACTGGTTCTGGGTGGACGACAACTGGTGAAAAGTGGATTTTTTTCCCTAAAAACAATCTTAATACGAACTACGTGTAAAATTTTGAGTTAGATTTTTTTTTTAGAAATGTGTAAATAGTGTATCTGTATAAGTATTAGGCCAAAATAATATGAAATCTGAAAACAAAAGTGGGCGACCACTGGTGCTCTTACCCTATACCCATTTCCTTTGTCCATAATATTGTCACGCAATCCAATTTCTGTGGCTTCTAAAATATTGGTGTCATGCAAATAGCTTGTAAGATCAACTCATTTTTTTTTTTTTAATGTAGTGAATAACACAGGGCTGCGAAATATTATTTTTCTACGACGCTTTTGATTCTGATGGGTGATTATTATGTATTTTGGTCTCCTGATTACGAATCTGAAGTCAGATTTTTCCTATCACCCAAGGTTTTTATATAATCGTAATTTAAGTACTTACTAAACTTATAATTTTATTCAATGTAAACATGTAGGACATAATGTTCGTACAATGTTAGAAATAAATCAATACGGCAAACAGGTTACTTTGATTAACAAAATACGTAAAGCCTGATTTTTGTTACATAAAAAGTCCAAAAGAGACATTTAAATTTCTCAAACTCTCTTTCTCTTGCTGCGGAAATGTGATATTCGTGATTTTCGTTTGTGTCCTGACTTCTCATTGTCTCTCTTGAGACACCAGCAATAGTCGGCCATCATAACTCTATCCCACCTGCCCTGATAACGTTTTTCAATCTCCTTCATGTCCTGATGGAATCTCTCCCCATGTTCTTCACTAAAATCGCCTAAATTTTCAGGAAAAAAGTCGATATGGCTATGAAGGAAATGAAGTTTAACGCTCATGTTACAGCCTAGTTGTTTCATAGCCATCAACATATTTTCCACGATGTTCCTGTAATCAGGTTGTTTTCTGTTCCCCAGAAATCCCGCAATCACATTTCGGAATCCAGTCCAAGCCAGCCTTTCTTCATTGGTCATCAAATTTTCAAATGTTTCATCTTTCATTAGCTTCCTTATCTGGGGTCCAACGAAGATTCCTTCTGTGATTTTAGCCTCGGATAGAAAAGAGAATTTTGAACTGATATACTTAAAACATTCACCTTCTTTATTCAACGCTTTCACAAATTGTTTCATGATCCCGAGCTTTATATGGAGTGGCGGCAAAATAATATTTTCTCTTCTAATCAAACATTTTTTTGTTACATTGTTGTGTCCTGGCTCCATTGTTGTTCTTACAGGCCATTCTTTCCTATCCCAGTGTAAATCACGTGCACGGCTATCCCATAGGCAAAGGAAACAAGGAAATTTTGTAAAGTCTGACTGCAATCCAAGCAACATTCCTATAATTTTGAGATCTCCACACACTACCCATTGGTGCTGTGAATATTTTATTGCTGCTAACAGAATTTCAAGGTTTTCGTAGTTCTCTTTCAAATGTACAGAATATGCTACTGGTATTGAGGCATATTTATTTCCATTGTTTAACAGTACAGCTTTCAGATTTCTTTTTGTTGCATCAATAAATAACCTCCATTCCTTTGCGTTGTATTTAACTCCATATTGTGATAGTAGACCTTCGATGTTATTGCAGTACACAAGAGGGCCGTCTTCGGTAAAGTACTCAAGAAATTCCTCTTCTCTTCTCCTATACCAGTAGAATGTAGTACCAGGAACTAGCAATCGTTTCTCCTTTAAACGCGAACCCAAAATTTGTGCAGATTGTTTAGAAAGACCTAGATCTCTTACCAAGTCATTCAATTCTTCTTGGGTAAACAGATCTGGTTTCTCATCTTCTGTGGAAGCTGCAAATTCATCATCGTTGTATGTAGAGTCAGATGATGATGATGATGATTCAAGGGTTACTGGAGGCGTGGGTACGGGAATCTCGGGGCTGTGTGGTACAGGTCTGATAGCTGATTTCAGATTTGGGTAAACAATACTTTTCTTGTTATGTCCGTCCACTTTCACCATACAAAAATAACAATCATCTACGTGGTTCACCTGCTCTCTCCATACCATTGGAACTCCAAAAGGTAACGACTTCTGCTTCCACAGAGTCCATTTTCTTAAACCAGCAACACAGGAATGGCACACATAATGTGGTGCAAAGGCTTTGTTCTGGTCTCCTAACTTAACACCAAAGTAAGCAAAGTATGCTTTTTTCACAAACGTGGTTATGTTCTGTCTCCTGCTTTTCAATGTAAGAGACCCGCAAATATAACAAAACATATTTGGATCATTTACACACGATCGTCTTGAGGAGCTCGCCATTTCAAAACGTTATCCACAGGAAGAAAGGTTCATTGAACAAAGGACACTTACAAATCATTGGCGGGAATACCTTTTATTTATTATAATGAGCTCAAATTTCTTCTACGAGCACTTCTAAATATGTTGTTCTTTACTCCCGTGCGAACTGTATGATGGTCACTTTTTATTACATGTTTTAAAGAACAAATATACTTATATTTGTTTTAGCTAAAATATAATTTAATTGCTGCAATTTGCATAAAAAGTCATCTTCCTTTACACATTGTTGTGAGTTTGTCATCTAGTGGCTCTTTTTTAAATTACTATAATTTACATTCGCCAAAAATCCCGAATAACACGAATATCTCTGCAACCCTGTATCTGAGACACCAGCAGGTATCACCGTTGGAGAGCCTGATTTTTAACGGAGAAAATGATGTATGAACAATTCATAACGGATGGATAGTACAGAAGTTATAAACACCTAACTGGAAGTCTAAAAACAGAACGGAAATCGCTTGAAGTTAAAAGGGTTAGCAAAATTATGAAATAACAGACAAACTGTGGGTGATGGAGAAAAACGAATACCATATTTGGAAACAGCTCTAAACCAAAATTAGAAAACACCCATTGACATACAAAGCGCCAAAATGACGCAGCCTTGTGTAATCAATCATGGACATTCTTACTTTATTTTTCAGTGCCTGAATGAATTTTCCCATGCATAGCCTAGCGCTTATGACATTTAGAATGAATACTTATAAGTAAAACACTTAAAACGAAAGAAAAATCATCTTTATTCCTATCCACTATCTTTCTCTACAGATTCAGATACATATATCACATCATTGATGAGCTCACATATTTTTTTTGTAATCAAACTTAAAATTAATTGAAATAATTTTTAGAATTTAACTTAATACAAAAAAATAATTGTTTAGTTGTATCTAGTTTAAAGGGAAATATTTTGCAGATTATATACAGGGTGATTCCAAAATTATGGAGAGAAAACTTTGGGAGGTGATTACAGACATCTAATGAAGGAAGTTATTTTCCACATTTGCGTTTCCTTTTCGGTATACAAAAGAGTTGAACTTCGAATCTGAAATTGACTTGTTAAATGGTGAATAAATCTGGTAAATTAAAAACTATGATTAAAATAAGGTTTGGGGAGTTTATTTGTATGAATAGATACTAGAAGTTAAAATGTTATGTCACCTGGTAGACAGTGTTGCCAACGAAAATAAGATTTTTTAAAAAAATAATTCATAGCCTATAGGCAACTTTGGCTCAGGTGGAGAGGAGGAAGAAAGTATCTCTTCACGCCATTGATTAAGGTAGCATCACGGTATTCGCCTGGAGAAAGTCAGTATCAGGGTTCGAACCCACATGCCTACCCATTGCCGATCTAAAGTCCGCGACGCTACCGCATTGCACAAAAATGATAATTTTCTTGTTTGGACAGCCTCGATGATATATCTATGACGTTGTTCATTCCTGTCTGTGATTGGCTATTGAAACTATGGCTCTGGTGGATCTGAAAATTAGGTGCTTCAGTTCATCGCTAGTGATTTTTCGTGCCGTAGGATGTTTTTTTCTATCACGTGGTGTTCCCCCCTGGAATTCCGTATATTTGAAATTACTTCCCGATTCCCCCATTCTTCATTCAGCCTGTGGGGGACCATTTTAAACCTTGGTCGAAATACCCACACAGCACAGGTTCTTCTACTTATCTTCGGTCTAGTTAATTATTCATATGCAAAGTATGCTATTGAAAATAGTTATTAGAATTTAAGTGTGAAATAATTTTGCTGAGATTCAGAGCACACGAGATATTCAAATTATTGTGGCGTGTGTGTACAGCCATGGACAAAAAGATTGTCGTATGTCTATAACTGAATTTTCTTATTTGCAAAATAAATCTAATTAAACATTGTATAAATTTGTTGGCTTACAGACATGTACACAATTTCATGACGCACTTTTGATATACTGAACGAGGGCGATATAAAATAATAATAATAATAATCGATAAAAAGTCCAAAAATCTAGCAAGTTTTATAGTTTGCTCGTTTTAATTCGGAGAGATATACTTTTGTAACGTAATGGGAACTACTAATCCTAATTTTCATTAGTAGATGTCACACATGGAAGGGACATCTTCGAAAATTTGGGAAATATTCTTTAAAAGATATGCGACAATCCTTTTTGTCCATAGCTGTACATGCTTTGCTTTTTTTTAAATTCAAATGACCATAATATCGCAACGAAACATGAAAGAAAGACATGCACCGAATGAAGGAGTAACACAGTTTCTGCTTGTGTGTTGACTGAAGTTTTTCTTAAATTTGGATATATTTGCTGACTGTAGGCAGTGTTCGTTTTGCCAGCAGGGTGCCTGGGATTTTCCCAGGTGCGTAAGGATTTCGTCACTGGTCGTTGATTCCGATCTTTGTATTTCTACTCAAACAGGTGTTGAAACTTACCAGCAACCACTAGTTTTAGGATTCCCTCCCCTCTTCGTAATATATAACAAATCGAACACTGCATGTAGGCACCTATGGCTGATTCACGTCAATTACTGATATTCACGGCCAAGAACGTCAGAAGTATTGGATGCTTTTACGTAGCGGTGAGAATTCAGGGGGCTTGCATACGAGGGTTGTTCGATAAGTTTTCCGCCTGAGAAAGAAAAAAGTTTTATTTTTCGACTTTTTTTTTTTTATTTTTCAACATAATCGGTTTGTGAATTAATACACTTAAGCCAACTTTCCAGCTTTTTTATACCTTGAATATAATACGATTTATCAAACTCTGCAAAGTAAGCGTTTGTTTCATCTATGTCCTCTTCATTTGAAGTAAATCTTTGTTCCGTAAGCCAGTTGTTTAGGTTCAAGAAAAAAAAAGTAATCGCTTGGAGCTAAATCTAGCGAATATGGCGCATGTGACAGCAATTCCAAGCGCAATTCGTGGAATTTTGCAGTAACAACTGAAAACGTGCGCGGGTGTGCATTGTCGTGGTGGAGAAGCAATTTCTTCTTAGTTAGATGTGGACTATCCCCCACCACATCTAACTAAGTTGGTTATACCTTCCTCAGGGACTAAAAATTCTGGCGGACAGCTTGCGCCATACCTAAACCATCCCCCAATCCTTACTTTACCATAATACCTAATTCCTTTTTCTGAAATAGAAGGCGTAAGGATCTAATGGAGCGACTAGTTTTCGACGAATAAAGTTCGAGTGCTTTTTCCACCCACAAATGACATGATTTCGCACCTTGGTGCAACGGCTTGCTTCGTCCCCCATCTCCCGTACTCCCTTCCAGCCATTACAAGAAAATATTTGGAATATTTTCTTCATTTGGTACAGCTATAAAAAAAAATGATACACAGAAATATCGTCAGTATTTGTTGACTTGCAGAGGTTCACAAAATTACAAGATACACTTTAATTGCCCTGATACGTAGCAAAAAAAAGTTATATTTAAAATAAATCACCGGCAAAAAAAGTCGTCCAAAAATCACACTAAGTTGCATCGTCCCCTCGTTTTATCCTGGAGAGAGAGATTTTTATTACCCAATGGGAATTAATTAATCCTAATCATAGTTTTCGCTAATAGATGTCACACACAAGAGAGAGTTCTCTACGAATTTGGGAAATATACTCTAAAGGAATCCATCAAAATTTGTCCATAGTTGTACCTGGTTTGTCCCTATCTTACGGCTGGACTGTATATTCTGCCATTATGTGCATTTCGAGGTATGTAAATAACAGACAAAGCATTCCCTCCTCATTGGTTGAATGGTGTATGACGCAACTGGCAGATACTGTCGTTAAGCAAAGAGTATCCGTTTAGAGAAATCTGTCTGTATTCTAGCATTGGAAATCGCCAGCTAGGTAACAACAACAACAGCCAATCAGGGCAAGTCATGCTATCACAGTGTCTCTCGCGACAGGGGAATTAGCCTAGATTTCACTAGGCCATGATATATGGTAGTAACATTTGAGATTTTCCTATCATATAACCGGGAAATTTAAAAATACTAATCGAATTCGATTTACAAAAGTTAGAACCAAACCTGCCATGCCACGCGAAGTACTGTGTATTGATTTTGTTTGGTGTTGCGTTCCCCTGACACTAGGAACGCTACTGTTACTCATATTTCCCCGACAGGGGCTCTCTCAGTTATACATGGATCTTTGGATTCATAAGTTACCCGCAAAATCTGACAACTTACGTCATCACCGGAATTCAAAAAGTGTTCACTGTTGTCCGGAATGGACCCATCTGTGTGCATTTAAACATATTTTACTGCATAAAAAGATTAATTTTATGTCATAAAGAAGTCTAACTCGAGCATTAATTCCGCTTTGTTAAAAAAAATAAAATAAAATACAAGGATCTAACCGTATAAGCGTGAAACTTTTACAGAAATTTATATGAGAAACCGTATGTATTTTATCGGCGTATTTACATGCTAATAATTCAAACAATACTAACTCTTCGTATCATCAATGAAAACTTAGACTTAACAATGAAAACAAAATTATAAATAAAACCTCAAGATTCATTTTTAACTAAACGCTTAGGAAGAAAGTGTACGAAGCGAAAATGGTTACAGTTTGTCCGTTTCAGAGTATCAATAATTCGATTTTTCCATCACGAAAATTCCACTTGTTCAAAGAAATTTCATGGAATAATTTTCCACAATGCTCTGTAGTCAATAAAACTGTCGCAAATTTTCCAGCTGTGATCAGATTTGATATTCTTCATTGTTTGAAATAATGTGTCTCGGGATGCTTTGAAATGTTTTATTAAAATTAATCAATGTAGGCTGCAGTGTGAAAAGCTGGAAATGAGAAAGTTTTGTCAAAGTGCAAAATCAAAGGCTAGTTTTGTTGGGTTTTCACATACATGGAATTAAAAAAAAATCATTTGGAACGTCTGAAAAAGAATGTAGATACCGGAGAGGGGGTCGAATTTTAACCTATTCATGTAGATGTCTACAATAACAAGAACTTAAAACACATGATCCATAAAATCAACATTAAAAAAAAAAAGCATCTATCTCCAACTTTATTACAAGGGAGCAAATACACGTACACTTAAAAATGTGATGTCTGTTTTTTACGAAGATAAAAATAGTGAAATGAAAATCACCAACAAATGAATCTGTCCCTGATAAAACTGATTCAGCCAAGAACAAATCCAGTTTAGGGTAAAACACAGTCAAGCTATTGTACATGAGTTAATAGAAGACAATTGCGGGTAGAAATACTGTAGTATATCTTCTGTGCTGAACATAATCTACCTCTATAGTAAAACGTTCGCTAAAAAAATATCTATATCTTTTTTTGTCGCCTAATACTATGTAAAATTTGTGCATTTAGAAAACAAGAATGTCTTGTCGTATTCTAGTTTTGAAAAAAGAAAAAAAACTAGTTTACTTTCATTGATATCTGGGTAAAATGTTAGCTTTTACGTTTTAATATATAAGAATAGTTTTAGAATTGATTAATTGGGTATATATTCTACGCTTCTCACATACGCATGTAAACTTTTCAGCATGATTCTGAAAAGTATCATATATATAAGCAACGCCCTTGCCGAGCTGGTCTACCGGTTCCCGTAAGATCACCGAAGTCAAGCAGCTCTGGGTCTGGTGTTGCCTGTGCGGCATCCACCCAGCGTCGTGAGGCCAATTGGGGAGCTACCTGAATAAAGAGGTAGCGATCACAGTTGAGAGCTTCGGCTCTCCTCTCCCAACACGTCTGGTCAGCGTGGGAGCAGTAGACCACCTCCTCCCTCCGGGAGAGGCCTCATCCAGTAGTGGATTGAATATGGCTGTGCATTATTATTATTATATATATGCTTTCTCGATGAATTTGAAGCTAAAATTTATTTTTATAAGAATTGTCTAATTTAGTAAACGGTAGATAACACTTGCGATAAAAAGAAACTAGAAATTCCTTTGAAACTAACTCAGCTTTCGAGAGAAAACTATTTGTAATGTCTTAATAACTGATAAAACAGATATAATTTTTTGGAAGTCAATATTTTTTTATGAGATTCCGAGAAGAAACGAAAAATACATTTTAAGAATAGTTTTAGAATTGATCAATTATTTTCTACATTTCCGTTAATTTTACAGACAAAAATTTAATCAAGTCTTGTTCTTGAATTCGATTTTCAGAGAGTAATAATTCATTAATCAATCAGTTTCACACAGACGAAAGAAATTAATACGTTGTAGAATCAAAATCAAAAGTTAAAATTTCTACGTTCTTGACAATTGAAGTAAATAGGCATAGTTTTATCATGTTAAATTACTTTAAAATAACACTAATTAGGAATCAAATGAAGCGTTTTAATCATGTTATTAATGAAAACAGTAAAAAAAATTACTTCTTAGTAAAGGTTGGAGATGTACTAATGAGTAATTTGAAGCGAGGAATAAGTTATAAGTTTGTGAAATAAATTATTAATAGAATTATGTTCCCTTTCGTAACTTAAAATTATTTGTAATTGGGAAGTATATCTATAGTGTTGAAAACTGATAAATAACAATAAAGGTTCTCTTACACTAAGTGAAAAATATACATTAATTAGTATGTTGTCATTACATATTGATATTTGAATGCAAGTCACATTCTTATTTTAATTTCGAACAACAAACAGTAAAACAATGATGCAATGAAACATTGAATAATATATTAAGTCATGTGAATAAAAAAAAACACGAATTATTTGAAATAATTGTCTAATTATAGAAGTTTTCTGAGAATACAGTAACTCAGTGTAGATTTGGTTTCAGATAACTTTCAATCAACTAGAGCTGTGTATGAGACAGTGGCGGCTCATCAGGTGAAGTTGGTGAAGTTCAGCTTCACTTATTATTTTGATATTCATTAACTAAATATACATTTAATAAGTACTAACTGTGCTAGAAAGTCAGTTCACATCATCTAAGATCGGACAGTAGAATGATCAGTATCCTATCTAAGCCCAGAAATTCCAGAATAAATTTTTAACGAATGAAAATAGTAGTAACGTTCTGGTAGTTCTTCACTCATTATTTTTGTCACGAGCCGCCACTGGTATGAGATAAAAACTTTCTCAAGTTAGAAGTTATTTCTGTAATAAAAAATTCGTGTCTGACTTTCGTTGTTGTCAACTGGAAGAAATTCTAATTAATTAATATTTTAATTAATTTCTTACATCATTAATTCGTGAATATTCATCCTCCTTTTCTACGAACGCAACTTGTTCCTAGGATAATCCACAAAATATTTCAGTGAAGTTATAATTTCCTAATATACTACTTTGCTACCAAAGTGTATCCGGTAATATTACAACAAATTCCTTTTTTTTTTGTTTACAATTCCCAATTTTAAGTTCTTTTCTCGGTCATGTAAGACACATATTACATTCCTAAGGACAACTATTACTTCTAAATGTTTACATACAAATGTTTGTTGCTCATTAAAACTTACATAATCGTTGTACGTGTTTACAAGTAATTCTTTACATCATTATTCTAAGAAAATAATTTACGTTTTTTTTATTTTTACATTGGAATCTTTACAATAAACACATATACATGATCTATGTTAACTAATTGAATTGTATTCTTGCATTAAGCATCTTTATGACGATGACGTTTAACTCACTAACCACAAGATTGTACACTACAGGTGAAAAAAAAACCAACAGAATCAACGTAAATGTTTCGACACTGTACCAATGTCTTGTTCAGACTGACAACTGAACTGTTACGCTGATATATATATATTTCTGTTCTGTGCTAATGCACAACCTTGTAAGCAATACATTTCCTGTTAGTAGCGTTATGGAAAAAAAGAACTAAGTGTTCTATTTATAACATATAACTGAATAATACACATGTATGTACAGTTTTATATATACACAATATGGTTACAGAAATACAATTTTTATTGTTTATAGCAACACAAAATTGCAATGTTGTCAAGTCTCTCATTTGTCTTGGAAACTCCATATTGATCAATCAACCATCAAAATTAAGCAGAACATATTCATAAATTCTGTAGTCTCCATATTGATTCATCTTCATCCTTATGTAGGTTTAGTATGATACAATACATTAATTATTTTGATTTTTTTATCATTAGAAAGGCGTTCTGCGAAGAGTTCTTATATACTTTGGATTACACCAGTTTCCACGTAATATTTCCAATTTAAACTTTTTTTTTTTCAGTTTTCGTTTTACCTATTTTCTTTTTAAATTTAAAATGATTTCTTCAGATGAATGTTTGTTTGTCTTTCTTAGTAAACAAAACTGTTATCATAATACGCTGTTAACGACTTAAAAAAAAAAAAAAAACTTTGTTTGATTTTGTTGCGATCTCACCACGCCTTTTGCAGCCATAATAGGTTATAGAACGACCAATACGTGTTGATCAAATGAGATAAATTTATCTTTTGTGTCATATATCATTCTTCTTGAGAATATCACCACTTTTAAGTGATGTTCGTAAACGTTTTCGTAAGAAATTGCTTAGCAAACCGTTTATTAATAAGTTATCTAAGGAGTCGTCGTGGCTGAGGCGGTAGCGCGTCTGACTACGAATCGGGCGCCCCGGGTTCATATCTCGACCAGGACACTGGAGACTTTTCCCCATACCTGGCGCTCTGAGGTGCACTCATCCATCTATCAAATTGAGGGCCAGAGTGTCCTTAGTAATATTGAGCACCTTGGAAAGGTAAAGGCGGTCGAGCGTGGGACTGACCACCCCACCTCAGTTCGTGCCGTAAGTCAAAAATATGTGGAGCGCTACCTCAATTTCCCCCTTCGCCGTTCACAGTGCGTGCACATTGCACAGGGGATAGATAGCTTTACCTTCCTTTTTTGTAATTGTCTGTATATATAAGTATTAAATATTTCATGCTTCCCAAAGTTGAAATGGAGGCAACATCCGATTTTTCTCTGTACGTCAAGCCTCTAGGTATAGAAACAATTGATGAGTGAAAAGTATGTGACTGGAGCGGGGATCGAACCCGGGACCTTTGGGTTACCGTCCCAACCGTCGACATCAAGAGTGGAAGGTATGTGATTGGGAAGCGGGTCGACTGGGTAGCGCATTCGGACGGTAACCCAAAGGTCCCGGGTTCGATCCCCGCTCCAGTCACATACTTTTCACTCTTTAATATCGAATATTTCATGGTTATCACTTTCTGTTTTTGTGTAAACAGAATATGTAGTAGATTTGGTTCATGCATCAGGGACATACCTATTAGTAGATTTGGTTCGCGAGTAAGTAATCCCAAAGCTTCGCGAGATCGATTGGTTGTAATATATAATGGTTGTAATGGTATTGGTTGTAATGGATTTGAATTATACACAGTGTTCGATTTTTCGGAGGGAATGCCGGGAAATTTTCCGTAGTCCACCAGGATTTCATTCCCGGTTGTTTATTCCAAGCAGCGAATATCTTTGTATTTCTACCCAAACAGGTAGCTGAACCACAAACAGCTGAACTAATGTTTTGGATTTTGAATAACTTACACGTGAATCAATAACTTGGTAATAAAAACCACTAAATCTTGCTACACATAGTCTGAAAATTCAGACTTAACGTTTATGTGAACGTCCCAGAATAGTCCCATGTGTTTTATTATCTGTAGTAACATTGTCTGCGCCTATCTCCATCAGCAACCAATTCAAGTTGTTAATTTCCCGGAATATGTCGCATGATATAAACAAAACGATTTTGTTTCATGATGTAAAATATATTTATCATGGTCCAACAAACTTTGAGAGGTTAATATTCACATCAAAATATTTTAAAAAAATTAATTCGAAAAAATTTAAATAAAAAGCTTAGTTTCAAAGCAAGATGCGCTCAAAGTGAGCGAGGCATTATCACAAAAGAACTGAATGTTTCGGGAAATAATAACGTTTAACCGTATCAGACATGACAACGCAGTTGTACCCCAAAGGTTTTATTTTTTGAAAAGTGCTTTTTCAGGTATTCCCCCACGAATGCATTTCATTTTTGATGGTATTAATGTTGCGCGGCGGTGAATAAACAATTGAATCTTATCTCAGCTCGAACGAACCCTCAAGGATAAACTTCGCTCAACTAAATTTTTTTAGGTTCAACTTCGACTATCTGTATTAATGTCGACTCGATACCGTGCTGATTTTGAACGCCTCTAACTTCGAAATTACATATTTTTCGATATTTCTTGATTTTTTTTTTTTTTTTTGTTTGTTTGTTTTCTGATGTGGATAATGACATCCCGAAATATTGCCATTATTTCATGGACACAAAAATTACATGTATTCGTGGTAGTATTATATATTCTATACAGTTTACACTATTCTGTTTCTGTTCCGAAGACCAAATGCACTTCGGTTTTCTTCTTAGTTATGTACATATACAGTTACTGAGAATTATTATAATCTCTGTTTCAACCTTTAAGCATAATATCCCCACTGATCAGGATGGCTATTATTATCCCCACCACCCTGCTGGGGAGTACTTGAATATCAGTTACGTGGAAATACTGAGATGTACGAGACGCGGGGCATCTTCTCAGCCGGTTTGAACTCGTTTCCAATGGTGACAGGCTTGTTGTTCATCACTTTGACTGTATTCTTCTGCTTTCTCTTGTGGTAGAACACTTCCCCTGCTAATGTAATCATGGCGAGGGCCAGTCCAAACAAAGTGGCAATGAACACACCACCTGGTAAAGGAAACAAAAATGTAAAAAGGTTTTCAGATTAGCAGAAAACATGTGATTGGGTTAGACTATATTTTCACCCTTAAAAATAAGGTTAAAGCCATGTCGTTGCAAAGAAGGGCATCAACAAATCTTGTATGTATATTTTAATTTTAATTCCATGTAAGCCTTCTAACTAATAATGCACCAGGAAAATTCAATAGACTGCATTTGCATTACAGTTAATTTTATTAATTTTTTAATTAATATAATAAACAAAAGCAAGCTTTAGTGCATCAATATTTCTGTTAAGCGCAAGAATTTGATATAAAAAAATATGACATGTAAGAATTAATTTTATTCAGTGATTAGTTACTATTTTAACCGTTAATATGAAATCTATATAATATTCATCCATAGAACCAAACAAGTGACGAGGATTCCAGTCGGAGTACTGTGCCGATAAACTACCGCCAGGCTTCGGTAGTCAGCATCCTATTTGGACGATCAATGTTCCGTTGGGAAAATTGCGGCGAACCTTTCCTCAACCACCTTCGTAAGTCTAGCAGTTTCCGAGTTGAACATTTCCCCTGCCCCATCTCCGGAACCGTCTCTGTGATCTGAATGAATGAGTTTGAATTCGTCTCGTCGAGACCTTTGAAACGACACCTGAACCCTCTTCTTGAGTCCTCGTAAGCCCTAAGTTACAAATTGGCCCCCATCTCCAGAACCGCCACTGTAATGGGTTCGTCTTAGACCTTTCCAACGTCACTTCAACTACCTTTCTAACCCTAGTAATTCCTGAATTGAAAGTTGTCGTTAGATGGACAGAGCGGTTGTCTAATATTTCACTGCTCAAGCCTAAAAGGTAGGTTTTAACATACTTACATCACGCAAGGAAGTTAGACAGTGTGAATATTCCATACTTACGTTAGCAATTATTTCCTTCCTTTTTTTCTCTCTGAAGAAGCTCTTGCTACATATAAGCGAAACGTTAATTGTTATGTTTTAATATTATATCTAAAATCGTTGAGGCCTATTACTAATTCCTTGGCTCGATAGCCCTTACAAAGCCTTTGCCTGCAAGGTGTCAAAGACACGAGTCCCGTGGTCAGTGCAACAACCCAATCACCGTTTTATCCGGTTTTCGAGACCAAATAAATACCTTTCTTTAACCATTCGGCTAAGCATTTTTTCTTATAACTACTATAGGAATAACTTATCGAGGTAAGTTTTAGTTCAAAGGTTGTCATTTCGTTGAAAGCTTATTCATCCTCACGCTCACTTTTAAAGCTCAGAAAATCGAACTCACTCGCACTCACACTCACCATTGACTTGTGAGGAGCAAACTCACGAGCGCCGAGCTTGTAAGCTTGTACACCTCTGCTCTGACTGTTTCGATATGAAGCGAACGTGATTTCTATGGCAGTATATTTACAATCTCCAACAGAGCCTGGCAGAGATTGGAAGTTGTAGACTGTAATTACGATAATTTGTAATTATCTTTTTTTAAAAAAAGGACAAGTTTATCAAATCTGTTCTTCTTCATAGAACGAAATTACAAAGCTTTGGTAAATTAAAATTTAAATATGATGTTCATTTCAATATTCGTCTCTAAATCTGTAGATTAAGATCCGCATAATTAAACGTACCCAAACTCTCCAATGTAATCCCCTCGCTGTCGTCTGTATTCGGGCAAGAACCTCGTTGAGAAGCATTCCAGTATCGACCAGAAAGGGTTTCGAAGTATCGCTCCTTTTGCAAATCAAGAATCCTGTTGAAAAAAAAAAAAGAAAGTGATCGAACAGCAATAAAGAGGTACGATCATAACAAAGTCTAAATGGAAGATTTCGTTATATGTAATTATATGTAGAAAACAGGAAAAATTTTCAAGGAACAACGTAATTTGTCAAAAATCTTTCTTTTTAAGTTCTAATCTAACATGTTCGTTGTTCTAATTTCAAGTTTCGCCAAGAGTTAAAAGAATCAACCAAAAATTACTTTGTTCTCAGTTTCCGAAACTTTATGCAAAGCTGCAAATGTTTGCTTGGTGGCTTATATATATATAATAATAAATTCAGCCATATTCAATCCACTAGTGGATGAGGCCTCTCCCCGAAGGGAGGAGTTGGTCTACTGCTCCCACGCTGACCAGACGGGTTGGGAGAGGAGAGCCGAAGCTCTCACTGTGATAGCCACTGTCTTTTATTCACAGCACCTCCCCAATTGTCCTCACGATGCTGGGTCAACACTGAAATTTTTGTACCCCCACCGGGAATCGAACCCGGGACCGCTCGCAGTGAAGTCGAGCGCGCTACCGACTAGGCTACGCAGGAGCTCATTGAAGACCAGCAGGTGTATTTATTGCTCTCAGTGCTACTGTTGGTCACGTCCTTAGAAACTTATCAGTTCGTTTAGGGTGAAAAATAATAATCAATCAACAAGTATTTCGTCAAAAATTAGAGATTCCCAAATGCATAAATTACAAAATGAGGATAGGAAGAAAATCATGTGTGGAGAACTGCCAATAAGAAACAGCTAACGAGAAAATATGAGGGAGTAGCAAACATTTGGCATCAATCAAGAAAAGAACAATCGTAAAGGAAGACTGGAAAAGTCGAAAAAAGCAGGCGTTAGGGAGAAGAAGATGAGAAACTAAGCTGAAAAAAGAAAGAGAAAATACAAAGAATAGGGGAAAGAGGACTGGATAAGGCAAAAATCGGGACATAAGTTAGAGAGAAAAAAAAAACTTGACGACGATTGAATTAGCCAGAAAAAGGACAGGAAAGGTTAACGTAAGGACTGGCTAAGACAAGAAACGAGGAAAAGTTAGAGAGAAAAAGAAATAAGGACTGGATAGCAGAAGAAAAGAAGAGGCAAGCAGAGGATAACGAGGTAAACTAGATAACTCGAAAAAAGAAGTAAATAGACAGAAAGAGTTACGAGGCCTGTCTAAGCTACAGAAAGGGGAGAATTGGCTAAGCCGTAAATAGGAAACGATATGGTAAGGAAGATTGGCTAATCTTGTAAAATAAGAGAGAAAGTAAACCAGTGGTGGATGTGCCTATAAAATAAGAGGAAAGCTAGGAAAGTGAAAAGCTGAGCTAGTCATAAGGGCGGGGTCTTAAGGATTTTCTTCTCGAGACTCTTTTTCGTGAACACTGCGAAATTTTTGTCCCTCATTGACTGTTCTTCACACAGGTACATTTATAGGTACAATTTAAAGAAATATGTATTTAAATAGTAAATAATCGTAATTTACTACATAAATACGTAATTTCTGCATTCAGTAACCCTATATCATAATAGGAAGGAAACTATATAAAATCTTATCTGATCTCAATAATAAGTTCAGTGAACGCGAAAAGTTTCCACCATTTTATGAATGTCATGTTGTTGGTAACTTTTTTATATGGTTTAACAATATCAGGGTTTTCTATTATATCCTTTTTTGGAATGCATTATTCTGCGATTTGAAATCAGATTTACTGAAAAAGTCAGGGAAATATCTGTATGGAAATTTCCGCTAACGTTACGAAATATCGAAACTTTCTGAATATTTCCAAGAATATTATTAAACAACGAATTAACACAAATTTCTCAATATTCTTGTTTTTTTTTCTTTGTTTTTTTAAATATGTTTCTTTGACTTCTGGTAAGAACACATTGAGGAATATTTTTTTTTACTGAATCCACTTAAAAATCGCAAATAATAGGAGCTGAAAGATAATCTTAAATAGTAGGAATCTGATTTTGAAGCATATCCTAATATAAATCTAAAGAATAGTCGAGAAATCCCTAAGTATTCTTTTTTTGAATATTCTTTGAAAGTGAAAAGTTTGTGATTTTTTTCGTTAGTAACTTTTTTCCAGGAAATTGATAATATTTTAACAGTGTATCTATGTTCCAGTTTGTTTTCATTAAAAAAAAAAAAACCTGATTTGTGCCTAT
>JAGDQP010003462.1:78106-93873 GCA_022664845.1 Lepisma saccharinum | reverse complement strand
AAACAGTTCTCAGTCAACAGAATTACTCACCACGGATTGTGATTTGACCCGGGAAACTTTGTGCCTAGCTAGATTTTTTTAATGCAAAGGAAATCATGGCGTATAATTGTGTGAAGGCACTCATGATAAATTATGCGGATACTATACGACGTTTGTGCAATATAGAATGTGTTTCTGCGAAAAACATTAATGTTTTTCATCGGATAAATTATACGGCCACATTAATGCTACTAAAACCTTCTCATATATTGACTATTACGTGTTCAGAAATAGTTATTCCAATCCATAATCTTCCGCGTGTTGGTGCTCTGATCCTCGAACTATCTTGCGGTTGTAAGGTACGGATGCAAGATGAAACCTTTTGAGCACTACCACCGTGTATAAAACCTACGCAAGACTATGGAAGATTTCAATTTCTGTTGCCGGTACAATGGTATATGGGTCATTTATCTGAACCCCTACCATTTGAATGCATGGAATGTAATCCCCAACGACAAACGAAGCAATTTTTAGGACGACCCCATATAGCAGAGTGGACAACAATATCAATTGCCTTGTTAATAGGACTTATAACCTTAACACTAAGTTTAGTGTTAATCAGAATGTTAAGGCTATGGCTGGACAAACAACTTAATGCTAACGAACCTGTGTATCTAACCGTGACATAAAACTTGAGATTCACCAAACCCTGCTTCAATTTATAGTTACTTTTTATTATCTTATAGCCATTATCTTAGTCAATAGACACTACTTTAGAAAAAGTAACCGAACGTATTCATATAGAAGTAGTTATATTTTGATTTTCTTTGCTTAGGCTACAAGTTCGAATGATTCTCACAGGCACTATATAAAAAAAAGTTAAACATTCAACAAGTTTTAAATCTTTTCGATTTAAGGAAGCCACCTAACCTGTCTTTAAGTAAGACTACCGCTAGTAATACAAACCGGTATGGTTTCCGGTAAGCGAAGTTAACAAGTGGCCCAATATTGGTACATAATTTACTTACTAGTACAAAGCTTTCGGAAGTACAAACAAGTACGTACTTAATTAAGCAAAGCCCGTCAGAATCAACCGAACCGTAGTACATGTATACATAGGCCTACTTTTTAAATTTCTTATTTCTAGTATAATGAACTTATATAAGCACATTGTGAAATGCATCTAACTTTTGTGGTGCTGAAAGCACCCGTGTACAGTTATACTACCCTTGTTACAAATTAGCGTAAGGATTATAGCACATTTCGGACGGACCTCCTCAACAGGTCAAAGTAAGGAACCTATCCACAACTAAAATGAATAAATTTAACGCTATCTTTTAAACTTTTCAGAACATCAATCGTGACCATGAGGGAAACTCGCAGCAACCACTAGCGGACAAGTGGAACAGCATGAAAAATGCAGAACAGTAATTTAGAACTTATGTGGCTGACATTTAAATAAAAATATTTAAGTATCAAACACATAAATATGTATGTTAACATATGATATTGCCACGGACTGTACGCTAGCTAAATGACAAAACGCGCGCCACACCCAAAACGCATTACTTGTATTTGCTGCTAGTAATTAAATCCTATTTTGTTATTATTAGATAGACTATACAACTAACACTATACTACGACCTTCAAGTCGTAATTGAATTATAATGCACCATTCCACTCTTCTACCTGACTATTTGCTACATCTTTTCCTTTAGGGTTTAGAGATGGCTTGCAACATGTCTGTTGCCTCTATAGTAACAGGAACCACACTATCACAGTTAAAAACAAAAAAAACTGTTATCACCGCGATAGCAGTTAAATAAAAATAGCAGTTTATGATGTATCAATTAAGAAAATGTTTTGCAAATGCAATTAATTAAATGTAAGCAAGGGTGACAACGGAAAATGAACCACAAATGTAATTAAAACATCTCGGTGAACTAGCACCAGTGATTTTAAACGAATCACTACCTATGTGCATAAATAACAGCTAGCTTGCATTTCCGTCGCTTTAATAAATACACTAGTCAAATTAAAAGCTTGTTTGAGCATAACAAACTTTGTAGTTTTCGGTAATTATAATTTATTGTCAAGTTTAACGCTCTAGAAATGTTTTAAATGAATTTTGAAGGCAAATATAAAAATTTAGTAACTCATGGAAAGAATTAGAGTCACTTAACAGACTTTGCAACTTACAAATTTAACTGTTCGAATACAAAAATCAAATTAAAAAATTAATATTAATTATTCTCGGCAAAATCACGGATTATCAGTTTGGAAAATTTTCAAAGCGAATTATAAGCCATATTTATGAAGTTATTATCCATTTCTGTATGTTTATTCAGTACATGAGACTTATTTTTACTTGTACTCAACAGTCATTTCTTTTACTAACGTGTTGCTGGGAGCATCCATCCATTCCATATGATGAAACGGAAGTCAAGGTCGTCTGGAAGCCGGAAGAACGAAGATAGCCAACTTGAAAAATGAAAACATCTTTGATTTCTCCTGAGAATATCCTGCTTCCGCGAAATATTATTGTCCGATTCTCAAAATGATGTGTTAATGAAAAAAAAGAAAGGAAAGTCAAAAACATTTTTACAAGTGGCGTTAAACAAAATGTAAATGTGCGCCTCAAAACTTAGCTGTATGCGACAATGTCATAATAGCTCATATTATTGTACGCCGATGTTTAATAGGTTGTTACATTAATCAAGTAATCATGTATTAGATAGATTTAGTTAAAATTATATGCTATAACGACAGACTGTAGGATTTCTTCTATCGTTTTTCGTCTATTCTTCTCTCAAGTTTAAAAAAAAATCTCATATAAACTTTCCTTGTTTTGAGCAATACTAAATGAAGGATCAAATCGTAATTTTACCTTCTAATTTAAAAAAAAACTTTTGTAAATTACGCAATTGTGATTAGAAAGAAAATACGGAAGTATGTATTGAGTACTGAAACATTTTAGTATAAGTAAGCATTTTAGTAATACAGCAACAACTTCAGAATGAAGATGACCGTAAATACCCCCCCCCCCTTTCTTTTAACTTCATGTACATGTCATTTTATAAGTTAGGAAAGCAACACTTTCTCGAGTCAATCCGTGAACACAAGATAGCAAAATCCCCTTCTTTGTTCTCACTCCTTGAGCCGAAAACAGCGAAGGTGGAGAGGGTTTGTGGCGAAATAGGATTACGTCTTACCCACCCTATCCTAGATTTTGCTTCACCTTAAGTTTTGACCCACGATTGGAGCGAGACTCCTAGTTTGAGTAACGGTAAAATACAAGAGAAATAGTATAAAGCCTGTTGAAAGAATATTTGTCGATTCCCTGCTTAGCAACGTCGAAATTCGGAAATATGACAGCAACTTATCAAGGTCAGTTGTTAGCTGTCAAGGAAGCTTGTCATGAATGTGGTAGAGATTAAATATGAAAAGTCCTGTTTTACGCAATTCAGGAAGGATGAGTATGTACAAGCAGAGGAAGACAATATCATAGGACGGGCTAGATAAGATCAAAACAGACATTCTCAAGGAGAGTTTGTGGTCAAGTGATGCGTAGTAACAGTTACTCAACACCCCAAAACATCCTCTCCTCAATTCCTATCTTTTTACCAAATATGGCATCGTGTGATATTTGCGGAAAGGCTACGTGTTCATGGTGAAACGTCGAGATTGTGGAAGTAAGCCTTCCGGGGCGTTAGCTCGAGGCCCCCTTATATAAGGTCTAAGGTCATTAATTTTATAAGGAATATCACCCCAGGAGACTGAGAGTGAGTTGTTAGTCGACATCTATACGTGAACTTAGAATTCTCAACTATTCTATCAGGTTAGTAAAGTTTATCTTAGAACTTAGAATTTCCAGTAGATGAAACACACTTTATCCCCAGAGTTGTAACATGTCCTATTTTCATGTTTTCGTGCAACCATCCAAGGTCTTCTTCAGGAAGAAGTTGAAACTTCGATACTAGATAATTATTTGAACCAGTTGCATTGTAAATTAAATTCAGTTATCTGAAATAAATAGGACAGCCTGTCGTTGTTTTGCTTAGTTAGATCAAAACGATGTAGATTTAATTTTTAAAGTTTTCAAGTGAATTATTTTAAGATGTAATTAATTTCTTGTTGTATCAAACCCCATTTTTATATTTTCTTTATTATGTAAATAAACTTGTTATTTGAATGTTAATTATTTGTTGTTTGCCTTGAAGCACATTGCTGCAGAATGACCACGCCCGAGTAAATCAACGTACCTAAATTAATCTACCTCTGAGACCCCTGAAACCTGAAAAGGTTGCTTCATAACGCCCGCATACTTGGTATCGCTCCTAGAGTTAAAATGATGCCACAATAGCATACTATAATGGTTATAAGTAACTCAGTATTTACAAAGATGTTTGATGCATTCCATCTCTTCCGCAAATACAATTAAACATGAGCTCTGGATAAATATATTATTTGAATGAAGAATTCGGCTAATATCTCAAACAAATCGGTTGCATTCCACTAAGCGGAGTTGCTAGGTTTACAACAAAAATTCACGCTACGCGTTAAAAACTAGATACTTGTTGAGGATGATGTTGGTACTTAGCAGTTACCTCGTATCTCTAATGTATTTTATATGCGAGATGTTAGGTAGCTGCAAGTACCTTCGATATATGATATGTACGGAAGGCAAGGGATGCATGTAGCACTAACGAATAACAATATTTTGTATAACTAACATATATGTGACCAAAAGTTATATTTTTTAAAACTTAACATTGGATAATATTGAGTCCACGAACAAGCTTGTGTCACATTATTTTAACTAAACATCTGCAACGTCCTTGTTTTCGTATTAACGTATCTGATCGATCTCGTATTAATAGATTCTGTAAGGAACGTCCGCTGCATATCTCATACTTTGTTTCTTGTAGAGTCCACCATTATTTAAATTGTATAGGTAGGGTATAATTAGAAACCCCGCTTTAATTAGAAGCATGTGTTTATGCTTATGCTTATATATCCATTGTCAAAGTTATTTTAATATGAGACAGACACTTCTGCTTAATCGCTTAAGTTCCATACACGCTTATCAATACATATACATATTTAACAAATGACATGAACATATTTTAATATATCTTGTTTGGGGTTTTGTTAAACTACTGACGACTCGTAACAATCATACAACCGTATATTCTTAAGTATGGAGCTTCTTTTTAATAATATTATGACATTTGAAATTTAACAAATAGCTCCATATACATTTTGAAATGAAAAGATTAACATTTTGGACTAATATATTTCATGCTATCTGGCATTATTCTACTAGTAAGTTTCAGAAGATATGTTAGTATTCAAAGTTACTTACAGAATGTGTTATACTCGATGCTCTGATATGTGATTTGTGCATGTAAGTTGCCAATGGAATAAATAATTAGATATGTAGAAGTTGCATTAGATGTTCAGTTCATAGAACAATTTTCCTTACGTTGCATTTAGGAAAAAAATTAAGAAACAATTTCGAGGGGATTAACTTACCTGAGTCCTTAGGATCTTTCTCCCTTATGCAATCCCAAGTATCGTTATTACGGATATAACCAGGCTTACAGACGCAGCCTGGTATACACATTCTATAGCAAATAGGAAACATATCTTGACAAGTTAACTGACAATGCGCAAAACAGTCATCATATAACTCCTTTATACCACACTCTATATATGCAAGAAACAATACATTTAAACATATATATATATATATATATATATATATATATATAGCTATGGTAAGAACAAACGATATATAAATCCAAAAATTAAATCGACACGAAGTTTTTGAAAAATACAATAATAAAAGCTGTGATATTGAGCTATTATTTAGATTTAAATGAGGCATTGTTTCAAGATAATCATGTGAATAAAAAATCAAAATCAGTACATCACGATACGGAATATGTATTATATATAAACAACTAAAATGTATCGGGAAAGGTATGACGTCGCTGAATACTCCAATAAAATGATTAAATTAAACAAACTTACTACAGTATGCATTATTATTATTATTATTTAAGACAAGTATTAGACCTAAGCTTGAATAATGTATGGGAATATGGTATCCGTCTACTAGAGCAGCAAGTGGCGATATAGAAAAGGTTCAAAACTGTTTCTTTAGACTATTATGTAAAAGAATTGGTCTACCTTATAACGGTAGGGGTATCCAGATTTGTGTTCATACTTTAATTTTGAACCTCTAGATGTAAGACGCAAGTGCAAAGAATGACAATTTATATATGATTGCCTAGGTAATAGAGTAAAATTCAGCTATGCCTTAAACAAAATGATATTTTTGGACCTTCAGATTATCTCAGAAATTACAAATTTCTCGGGACAAGGGAGCCCGCTAACGGGCTACTACACAGAATAGTTATGAATTTCAATTCGATGTGCGAAAAGACAACCAGATTTTAATTATTATAACAGTCCTTTTACAGTATTTATTTTTGTGAATGGAATTTATTCGTAATTTATTTTTATATCAGTATTGGTAGAGGTTAGGTCCAATGCACCTTCGTAGACAGGATATATCTCATACTAGATATATATTTCCCTTAGTGTATAGTTTTATATTTTTCTTTTAATTTATTTATTTTTTGTACTTGTTACGTATGGAACATGAAGTGGCTGTAACCACGAATATATGTTGTCATCACTCCTTCCTCATGAAACATATATTTGTAAATTTCTGTAAGCATTGAATGGAGTAATAGCTCTTGTATTTATATTTGTGTAACTTGTGCTATATAGGCCTTGTTGCTGTTTATAGCACATCAATAAATCAAATAAAGTTAAAGTTACTATCAGGCACTGAGCTCTCATTAATTTAATCACTATTACTAGTGATGAAAGTGACAGTACAGAATAGAAATATAATTTATAGTATTTATAAGTTAAACGTAAAACGAAATTTATTTTCATGTGCTAACGTAAGATTACATAGATGTAAAACATGAAACCCTTTGAAGGAAGTCCAATTACAAGTGTAAAGCTCGTGTTAAAACAAACGATTGCTTTTCTGCTCTGATGGGAGATCGAAGTTGATAATAACTAAAGTCCAGTTACACTTTTGGTTGTGAAATCTGGTTACTTCTAGTTTGTGTCAACACATTTTTTGTCGAAAATATTCATTGAATGTACAGATATAATGTATTTACGGTAAGTAAGATTTGCATATAAAATGGGAAGTGTATCGTAATAAAGCAATTCAAAAAACACGGAAGAATGAAAGAGACTGCAATACCCTACTTCATGTGCGATAAACTAATATATCCTACATTCACCAACTTCGGATGTCATAATTACACCGAGGATAAAACAGATATCAAAAGTTTTTCTGTGGTGTTGAACTAGTACTGTGATGTTGAACTGGTGTTAACATATATACATTATTTTATGGCACTATGGACATTTATATTTTTATAGATAATTCTTGAATGTTTCCAAATTTAGGCAACCGATTACTTAGTACACTTCAATCACTGGTTTGATTCAAATAGTCAATTGACTATTACCGACATTGTCTGGTTTTATCATGACGTACAAATGCATTTTGTTCATGATCGTTTCTTGAAATGGGTTTTACTATTATACTTTACTTACTGTGTCAATAAAGCTTTTCTAGTTGCTATTCTCTTAATACATTTTTCTCTCATAAACAGCGCGTCAATTTAGAACAATCTATATGACAATTTTTAGAGAATATTTTTACTGAAGAAAACCAATGTAGAATTACCCGCAAGCTACATTCATACACCCCGTTCACAGATATCACTCCCAACAATACATATGGGACTATAATTTAAGAAATGGATTATAGCTAGTATGCAAGATATCTTGCGTATCTTAAAAATAATATACGATTATATCTGCCTGAAGATTATTTTTACGATTAACAGCGCTTAAAAGTATTTATATACACATAATGTTTACTCCAGTAATTTCTGAACTATCCGATTACATTTAGGTGTCCGCAGTATCAACCATGCTGTCTTATCGATTAAGAATATATATATATATATTTACATCCGTCTACCATTGTGGAATCCTTGACAGGCTGTATGTTTGTGGGACCCACCATTGATTGTTATGTTTAATTATTTGTAAAAACGTATTTTAGATTTATAAATTATCGTTATTAACGCCACTTATTTAAATTTTAGAAAATCCAATTTTCCCCCCTCCCTATTCATGCGATAGTCAATGTGAATCCCCTTTACTCGTTTACCATTGCGGGATCCATATACGAATTTTTCATACTATCATTATGAAACCTTTCTATGTCCAGTCGTACCAACCTTTATTATTCATGTCAGTACTTCGAAACATGAAGGTATCAGGAAGCGATAAATGAAAAACTGAGGTGTGTAAAAGCATTTTATAACTTTTCCTGTATATTATTTTTCAAAATAAGTTATAACAGCTGCCGTGGCTCAGTGGTAGAGCATTGGCTTAGCAATGGGGAGAACGCAGGTTCAAACCCGGGTTCGGACATCCTGACTGAGGCTTTCCCTGGTTTCCTCGGTCACACGAGGCAAATGCTGGGATGGTACCTTTAATAAGGCTTATCTGTGTAGTCGTTTGGTTTCAGTAGCAGACTTGGAAAAGAGACTAGACTTGGAGTAGATCACTACTTGGAAAAGAGGTAAACTATCCACTAAGAGTTGCAATCGTGCCACAAACAGTGCATGGGTACGTACAAGTAGTGATCCATACATTCTCGATCTATATTGCATGAAGTGAAGTAGGGTTTTCAGTTATGTGCTCGACCGCCTTTACCGCCCAAGGTACCCCGGAGAACGGTGTACTCACTACTTCTACACACCCGAATGAATCCCGGGCAAGTTTGTATGACGTTACACGTGGGAAGACTACAGTGAATCAGCTCTGATAGGACAACGCGCGTGATTCAAATGTGTTGTGGTTTCCAGATGTAAGAATATTTTAATAGTCGTAAGAGGATTTACTCGACTTTCTTGTTAGATTTATTTTTTAGCATTCCAGTTCTGGTAAATGCTTTGCAGTTTTATCTATGCTTGAATACTGTGAATATCGCACCTAAGGTGTATTGCGACAAATGTTAAACTTTTTCTATATCGCTGACTTAATCGATTATTGTTATATTTTCTAACTCTAAAATTAGATCTTCAACTTTATTTATGGCCTTTAAGCATCTCAGGCCAAGGCTGTCATAGAGCAGGGTAAATGATGTACGAAGGAATCGGTCCTGTCCTTAGTGAAGGAACCATCCCAACATCTGCCTGGTGTGACCAAGAGAAAACTTCAGCCAGGATGGACGCCCCGGGGTTTGAACCCGGGTCTATATTTTATCATTATTTAATTATCTTGTAATGCCATATAACTTTTGATATTCTACGAATAGTCCTATGAACAATGAGCGTGACAAGTGTTCGTATTGAATAGCACATTTTAGAGACATTTCGCTTCAGTCGGGTTTTGTATTATACATCTACAGTCAGCGAAAAGAATTCTTGAGCCTTGGCAATATATCTTTTTGAATAACTTTAAAATGGATCAACCCATTTATGTTCTGTTTTGTGTAATTTACAGAAAGTTATGTTCTTTTAGGTTAGTGGCAAATTTACTCAAATCAGTTCATCCATTTCATTACCGGTCTATCCAAGGACTTCGCTAAATAATTCTTACGAAAAGGGAAGAGCTTTTGTCACTAACTGTACATATCACCGGCAATGTATTAAATCAGGCATTCTATATAATGGCTGATGTTCGTAGGCAAAGTATTTATAATGTGGAGAATCTTTCAATTCTATTTTTAATTAAAAATCAGAATTTTGAATTGTTTATTGATGGGTTTTAAACAACTTTGGCACAAGAAGGAATAGAGTAAAAAATTGATGTGTTAAGGAATCGGCCCTTATTTTAATGAAGATACCATCCTAGAATTTGCCTGGTGTGACCGAAGAATAAGGTGAAATGAATCAAAAGGAATAATATAAGCTGTCCCTTTCAGAGGATCATCTGTATGTGCTACCGCACTGTTGCAATGCAGGCAGGTAATTATTTCATAATAAAATAAAAAAAGCAAACAGGGTATATAATAATTTTATAAACAAAACCATAGCGCCACCGTATAACATCAAATGCACGTTCAAAAAGAAAATACCATACCGTCAATTTTTACAAAAGAGAATGCTAAACTATGGAAAGGACCTACCAGTTTTAGATTTAGCATTTTGACATAGTTGTTCCCAAAGCTTCAGATCATGAGGAACCCAATGATGTATGGCTCATCTCTGTCTGTTTTGTAGTTACTGAGATTTAAGAAAAACGGATAGGCCAAAGACAGTATACTTCCGTATTCACTTGCGTTTACACGGGGACGCTAAGGACTACCCAGGCAGTATCTTCGTGGGCTTTTGATCACCATTGAGTAGGTACGCGGGTTCGAAACTGGCGAAGCATATAGGTTTGAGTCCTACTGCGTCTATACTAATTGAGATTTTCCGGGCTTTACTCAGTTTCAGCAGACCAATGCCGATATAATACGCTACAATAAATTTGCATTTGAAAGGGATTTGCAAAGAAAAATTTCGTTAATTTCTGCTTCATTTCAAGATACAGTTTTTTTCTGTTGATCGGCACAAAATTACAAAACATTCGGTTTGCTGGGAATGGCATTCCAAATTGGACAATATTGCATGATTGTGTAGTTCGAATGTGAAAACAAACACAAACACTCTCTGTCTCTGTTTCTTTGTTTCTTCCTGGTGGATAAATGCTTTATAATGATACTCTGCATTCATATTTAAAGCAGGATTTAGCGTGTTGTCAAGTTTCTACATGTAGTAAATCTACATAAAATGTACTAAAACTTTGGTTTCAATCTGTGAGACACATTTAATGTACGAAAATATATTCTAACATTGCTTATTTCTGACATATGGTGAATGAAAATGTGTTAAAAGCACTCAAAATACTAGCGCAAAATAATTCTCTCTTTTAAGGGGTACGCCCCAGTGTATCTCCTTTGCTAGGCCACTGCTATCGATAACAATACAACAAGTGAACTTGACAAGAATTTATATTATTCCGTTTGATTCAATTCGCCTTATCTCTCAGTTGCACCAGGCAAATGTTGCAATGCTCAGTATTTACAAACCGGTCTTGGCCGACTACCTTCCAACATCCTTTCCCCCACCCTATCCTGGCCTGAACCTAAGAAGACTACATGACATAAATACAATTCAATTATACCATTTCATTGGATTTTTCTCCAATAGTCTCGTTCAACTTAAAGTATGCCTTTTATTTGATTGCTTTCCCGGCAATTGATAAAACACGATACATTACATTCATGTAGTCCTGACTATTGTAGGAACATAAATGTTCAATTTTTCCTTTATCCTTAGAAAATCTCCAACGTCGTGGAAAACTAAGCTATTGTTGAGGTAAAGCTATTGTATTTTTTACGTTACGGCTCACCTTTCTCATATGTTGCGTCGCGCCTCAAAGAGGCAGACAATTCGTTGCAAGGGGCGCTACCTCATAATTTGTATACAGGGTGATTCACGACGAAGCGGCCATACTGCGGTGAGTGATTCATCACATCATAACAAGAATTAAGTTCCTTGGAGAAATATTCGTTATGTGCATTGTATCGGAGCTACGGGCTCTCAACGTTAACTCAGCATCATCACAAATAACGTCATACTTCGACACATAATAACCCAAGCGGTGTCGGTTTAACAAATCGCACTTGAAGGAGTACCCAACCTATCCATTCAAGGAATGTTGGCATTGAATTAAATGGTTTAATAGGGAAAGCAAAGAAATTGCCACCAAGATGCATTCGCCAATCATAAACATTACTTAAATAAGTGTATTGGGTGATGAACCGTGATTTGTGATTGTGATTGTTAAACCGATACCGCTTAGGTAATTATGTGTAGAGATATCATATTTGACGATGCCGCCGTAACTCTGAGAGTCTATAGCTCCGAAACTTTGCACATTTCGAAACTTTTTCAACGGATTTTTTTTCTTGTTATGATGTGAGGAATCACTCATCGCAGTATGGCCGCTTCGTCGCGAATCACCCTGCATACCTTACCCAGGAGTACCATGGAAACTCTAGTACTCAATAGGAAGCAGGGTGCATCTCAGGCTACCAGGCATTAGAGCTCTACAGCAAATTCTACAGGGTCCTGGCCGGGATATCAACACGGGTCGCCCGTTTCGAAGACAGACAAACTAAGGCGACTGAATTCATTTAATAAAGAAATGGAATAATTGTCAAAATGGCAAGCTTCATCTGGACTAACGCCCGATCCTCTTCCTTAGTCAGACTCAAGCCAGCTACCAGCCCCTAGCCCGTGGTTCAGGGGGTAACGTCTCTGACTGCGAAGAGGCAATGGGTAGGTACGTGGGTTCGAACTCCGCCGGCGACCATCGTGACAGATTTTCTAGGGGTTTCCTCAGTTTCACCAGACAAATGCCGGCATAGTAACTTAAGAATGGCCCTGGTCGATACCTTCCTTATCATTGCCCTTACTCTATCCTGACCCGAGCCACAGTTGCCTGAACGCCATAAAATCAATTCAAATTCCAGTGAATGGATTTACTAGACTACAGGAGCTGGCAAGAGATGCTAGTTTTCAAATTCCCAAAAACCGTGATGAAGGGAATTAATGTGTACATTTTATATCTGATAATATAATTTGTGCGTTTCCATATTTCCTCTTTCTTCTTGCACTACTTTTCTTTTTTATGTATTGCGTCATCCGACAGATTATACGCTCCCGCCACCACCGGAGTTTCGAAAAGCTAAAAAAAAAACAGCGTTAAACCACCTTTTCTTACTTTTACCCATCGCACCTCTATTATTTAAGGATATTTACCAAAAATATTTTTATTATTATGATGATGATGTTACTTTCAATCTTGTAGTAGATTTAGTAGTTTTTAATTTCCCCTCGGGCCTGTTTTTACTACTCAAATTAAACAAGTAAGCGCTGCGAGTCAATTAACAATCGCGAAGGCTCCGGTCCCTTGATAGAATCTGAAACACAAAATATGTGTATTAGTTTGGCAACAATGAAAACTCGGGTTCTTAGGGACGGGGACATCCATAGTGTTGTTACATTGTCCCCAATAATGTTAATGCCAAGTTTGGTGTGGGTATGTCCAAGTGTATAGAAGAAACTTGATTTTTTTTTAATTGTCAACACTGATATCTGGAGAGCAACGCCCGACCCGGAATACCTTTGCGGCCTTGCCCAGTGCCCAACGAACACAATTCTTAATTTGGTGTACATCGATGGACGGATGTGGAATTGTATATTTTTGCCACCCCCGTTTCACCCCTGAGAGATGTCAAATCAAAAAGTAAGACACCTACATCTAATGAATTGACGAGACTTTTCCAATGACACCTTAACCAAGTCCCTACGTCTTCAAGTTCCTGAGATATAAGCGTCTAAGTTGTACCCGAATCCCCCCGTTTCACCCTATAGGGGTGTCTAATCAAAAAAGTAGGAGAACTATTCCTAATGAACTGACGAGGGCTATTCAATGACATGTCAAGCAAGTCCCTAAGTCTTCTAGTTCCATAGATATAAGAGTCTGAGATGTACCCCAATCCCCTGTTTCACCCTATGGGGGGGCTAATCCAAAAAGTAAGATAGCCATTCCTAATAAAATAACGAGAGCTTTCGAATGACACCTCAACCAAGTTCCTACGTCTTCTGGTTCCTGAAATATAATTTATTGCAACAGACAGATAGACAGACTGACAGAGAGGAGCGGGATATAAGGTCCCTTATTTTAGCTTTTGCTATCAAGGGACCTAAAACTGCCACCCCGAATTGTTCTTTGTTTCCATTTTGAAGCTCGCTGAACCCAAATCCTTTTTTCCTTTTCTCCTACCCAATACTGTTTTTAATTAGGGGGGGGAGTCAATCCCGAAACTTCACGGAGGACCACCAATATTTGAGGTTGAGAACTCCCGGGGAATCTGACACTAGAACTGTTTACAGTTTCTCCTTCTCATTTATACTTTTAGAGTTATTACAAATTATTTTTTGATTGCGAGGGGTTCTTGCACTAAACCCATAAGAATGCACAGAGCTCCTTAACATTCCCTCGTGACCTTAGTTTCTGTACTGTTCCTTCGTAACTTACTTCCTATGTCTTTTCGTCTTTCCCGGACAGAATGCCAAGGTCAGGTTTGCTCTTTCCTCACCCAACCCTATCCTTTTTTTATCCATATAGAAGCCCTTCACTGTTTTAAATATGTGCAAAATCACACAAACACACACACACACACACAGACAGATACATAGAGACTGTGAGCTCTGTGCGTTGTGATGAAGCAGACAGCAAGAACTGGTGGGAGAAATGAACGCATGCGCAGTTAAGTGTGTGTTCGACTACGCGTCAGGTTTGCCAACGTCTATGCGGATTTCAGTAAAGGCATGGTATGAGTGAAAAAAGCTATACACCTTTATACGATTAGCGAGAGCAGCGCCACGCACGGAATGTGCATGAACTTAAATTATACATTTTGTGTGTACTTTTATATCAAACGGAATCCCGGATCCAAAGTTTTTTGAGGAACTTGGACGTTGTAGAGTACGAATAACACGGCGTGTAAAGTAAGACCCGAATACGGATCTCAGAAACACCGGGGTTTCATAATGACGGCAAATAGTAAATATAAGTGAGTCGCAATGATAGTGGGATGTGTATATATATATACCAGGTGTGCGGGTTAATAAATTCATATTTTTTAAGATAACAAACACGTGTGGGAGAAAGGTACAAAGTGGTTTATTCAAAGTATAGGCCATCGCAAGTCACACAGTTTCACAATGCCTCTGGCGATTTGCGGATGCCCTCCCACAAAACTGTAATATTTTGAGGTGGTCAAGCCATGAAACCACTTTTTGACGTATACGTAATTGTTGAACTGTTGCATTGAAAGTGCGTGATACGTCACTGTTTCACCTCGTTTAGAAAGAACATGATACGCAAGACCCTTTTGATCCCACCAAATGCTCAGAATTGTCTTCTTTCCAAAACTATTTTTTCGTACGGTCGATGTAAATAATTGACTTGGGTCAACCCATGATTTTTGCGTTTTGAATTATAACAATATATCCATTTTTCGTCTCCAGTAACTATCCAATGAAAAAAGTATTTTTTTCATGCCAAGGAAGCAAAACTTTGTACGCCGTTTTTCGCTTTTCTATCTGTCTGTTGTTTAGTTGATGGGGTGCCCATTTTCTTAAATTCTTTATCTTCCTCATGTCATGCGGACCATCACAAAAGTTTCGATGACAAACGACCAACCTCTATGCCATTTCTTATTGAGTGTGCTTATCATCTTCGTCCAACAATTCTTGCAATTCGACATCTTCAATTTGCTGTTCTTGTCCTGGCTATTTTTCGTCTTGCAACCGGAAAACACCACTTTTGAATTTTCTAAACTTACATACAAAACCGTCTTGCATTTGGATATTGTCGCCGTAAGTTTTCATATGTATACGTCGCTTTTCAAACGTGCATTTCTTTTGATTCATCAAGAAAAGCAGTACTTGCGGCAGATGCTTTTTATTTGGCTCGAAACTCGTCATGTTTAGCAGACAAAAAATGTGACGCAATCTCGAAATCGCTTAAACATCAATGGTATTTTGAAAGGTACTGTCATAACAACAAACTGACATACGAGATGAGACTGTAAACCAACCCATTTTTCC
>JAGDQP010003462.1:30180-77706 GCA_022664845.1 Lepisma saccharinum | reverse complement strand
TTTGTGCAGAAATATAGAAAAGAAGAAACGGTTCGTTCAGCTCATCTAAACAAAAATTGTATTTTTCTAACTTGAGTGGTGGGTTCAGAATTGTATTATTAACTTTAGAAAATACACTTATTTAACTAATTCAACACTAATAATAACTACTTACCTTGCTTTTGCGGGCAGTCGGTATCTTTCACGCATTTCTGTGTATCGTCATCGCGAACATACCCTTCCTTACAAATGCATCCTGCAACACAAACTCTTAGACAAATTGGATTTTTGTATCTACAGGTAGGCTGGCAAAGGCTTCTGCATTTATCAAACACTTCATTTCTGTCACAAACTATATATATAACACAATAAGATCGTATACGTTAATATATGTTTACGAATTATAGAGAGTAAAATTAATTTGTGCACATACTAGGAACTTGCAGTTCGTTTACCTACTGATATACTCCTGTTATATGAGTACCCGATTACCATCATGCTAGACATCTATCTCAGTGCTAATTAAGCAGGACTCATATAGCAGACTATGCTTTGTAACCGCACTTGCCCGATATTCACTTGGAGTTCAAATAATTCAAAACCTTGATTTAAGTGAACGTCGATGCAAGAGGGTGGACATTTAAATAGTCCCAGAACGCTCGCGCAAAACGAACTAACAGGAAATTATGATAAACTAATTATGTTAATTAGAACAAATTAAATCAAATTCTGACAACTTATTTAAATAAAACAGAACAACTTTATTTCCATAATTTACACATACGAAAGGCTGAGTTCAATCATAACTTTCTCAAACGTCAAACAAAATCACGAAATAGAATTGACTTTATATTGAGCAACTCGTCAACTAGTTAAATTAATTAATTAAGATTCCACAGATTATTCGATAGCTGTTTACTTCAAACCCGCTTGCGATCTCGAAAGTTACGTCAAAATCCGAAGATTAAATTAGGAATTAAACAGGACTTCAAATTTAGGTTATTAATTCTCGATAAGCTTCTATGAAATTAATTACTTAAGAAACAATAATTTTAACCAAACAAAATTAGTTTATTCTCAAACAAAATTAGCTAATATTACTTCAAAACAATAGTTTACTTCTACTATTATTAAATCAATATTAATAAATTATACTAAGCCTGCATTCAAGCTCTTTGAAGTCGGATTTAACCACAATGATTTCGCAGCAGCAACCAAAGTCGACAATCCAATATAACGAAATCCAAGTCGTAGCTGCAGACAAGCCAACCTTCCCATTTAGCGAGACAAACCCAAACAGTGGTTAGAAATCACTTACATCGCGGAACCAAACCGAGAGAGCGAATCGCGCAGGGTTGCCAAATAGGAGATTAAATTACCAGAAATTGCTCAATATAAAATTATAATTTAGAAATTAAATCTAAGAATTGTTGGCATGTAGTTTTCGTACACTACAGCTTTAATATGATATATTCAAACATGGTAATACATATCCAAATATAAAATTATTAATCGACTATTACTAATATATTTTCTAATGAAACTGGACAAAAAATTCATAATGTTGTGAAACACAAATACTAAATTTTCAATTAAAGTCATCAAAAATAATGTTCCATGTCTATGAAACCCATAAGCATGACTCATATGAAGTGAACTATATGAATTCACCGGCAAATATATATGTACGTAGAATGTTATGTTGGATATACATTAAACACTAATCCACTACAGCATGAAGAGCATCTCTATATAACAGGCAGAATATGTTATTCTAGTAGAACCATGCAGGTTTATTCGAAACAAAATCGCCGTTCTCTTACATAAAACTGATTGTGTCACTTAGAATAGGAGCAAACAAACCTACTTCACCTGAATCGATCGAATCGTATCGAATCGATCTCTGCTAACGATTCGGGAAGGTCTTAGTCAGGTTCCTACTCATAACTTAAGAGTATGCGGACGACCTGTAGTAAGACAACACGAATATCAGACATAACTTTACGTAGTGATTCTTAGACATTTTGGCTTTAATTATGACAACAGTAATAGTAACAACATTTTTTTTTGTTTCTGCAGGTCAGACTAAACACTTCAAGAGAGATTAAGTTTATGTCATCCAATAAATATTACTCTGATTTGTTTAAAACATTCGTTACATTTGATATGCCTTTTCGTGTGTTGGAAGTTCTCTTCAAACATATAATGTTCACATACTCTGAAGTTACGTTTTCATAAATTCTATTCAAGTATACTTCGAAAAGTTCCAAATCTGGGTAATACTTCGCAAAACCACATTTCAATCTGTGTAATTTCTATTGTAAGTACGGTATATTTAACACATTTAGTCTCCGTTGTCCTCAAGCTTGAAATTTCTCAGAGATACTAAGAAGTATGTATGTAATAAAATGTCTCAATAGATACATTCTAAAGTGTTTTAGTATACATGTCAGGGAAATGTGATTTTTTTTCTTCAAGTGGATTGAAGCACAATGGCTAAGTATGAAGAAGCGGGTTAATAGTATGTCCAGTTTTGATTTTATATTCTGCCCTATAATTTTAAATGATTTAATTTTTACAGTTTCTTAATGTTGAGCACTGAAGAAGTGATTGCTTAGAAAAGGTTGGTACATATAAAATATAATTGTCCATTGTAATGGGCAGACGATAACATGGGTAACTTTAGGTTTGTTGATGCCTACCTTATTTTACCGTTTTGACCATTTCTCCGTGTCTTCAACCCAGGAACCACAACAGCTAGAAAGTTGGTTGAAGTGTCGTTTAAAATATCGATGAATCACGTGGGCAAGTGACCATAAACATTTTGATTATTTTAGTTGAACTGAGTTGCCAACTCATTTTATAAATATTTGAATTCTGTTCCAACAATCGTCACCAAAATTGAACTAAACTTTATTCGAAAAAGTAGGGAAGAACTGTGCATGTCCCTGATCACAGAACTCAAAAACGCAGAGTTGCCATATACTATAAAATTAATTTTTGAAATTACTCCCGTTACGTTAAGTAGAGCACTACGTAATTTGATACTAATGTTATTGAACATGATTGAAAGATACTGTGGGTATCCATGCTTTAAGGCACCCTTGCTGTCAAAGTTCAAAAATATATATCATGAACCACAAAGTGTAGAGACTTAGTCAAGGTTGGACATGTTTTGGATAAACTAGCACAAGACCACCAAAACACATTTCGACAGAAGCAGCAGTTATGAGTATTTCACATCTTTTTTAAAGCCTAATATAAAAATTTACTTCTGAACGGGCGATGTAACCGCACGGGTATTTGACACAAAACGAAAAATACCGTTGATGTCCCCGACCTTATTATGCACCCTTGTTAGCAATGCTGCAAAATAATCTTATGAAAATTAATGGTTGTGTTTGCTACGCTATCAAGAGACTGTTGAAGGCTTGACCATTATTAGTAGAATATCTAAGTTAACTCGTTATTTTAATCTTAAGCGTATATTGATATTGTTTTCGAAATATTCTTTTGCAAATTTAACAAAATAAGCATTCATGTATGCATGTTAATTGCTTTAATAATATTCTGCTACTCAGGGACGTATTTGAGCTTAGCACGTAGTTCCCTGACCGCCACACAAAATGATTATGTAAACTTTTAGTATTTTCTGGAACATATGTGTTGTTGATATAAATTTATCACCAATATATGTCTTTACATCCTCTACACGATTTTTTTCTATATGTACTGGATTTAAACCCATCAATATCCTTGGATTAGTTTACTAAGTCTCTGGGTTGCCAGCGGTATTTGGAGGTTTAAGTGGAAGTTTAAAACTAACACAGGCTCGTCTCTAACAACGCCTTTGGTCCGTTGTAGCCAGTCCTTGCAGTTTTATTTCCCCAACCGGTTGTTTGAGGCGTCAACAAATATACACAACTATAAACGCACTATATGAATTATCAATTGATGTAGTTCTGAGTGCAGCAACTCCAATCTTCAGATTTTCATAGAACAATGTAAATAGATCACATAAATCATAGTTAACTGCAAATGCACATTTTTTCAGTTGTATTTATGTTCTTGAATTTTGGATCAGCACTAAATTGATTATAGGTATGTGTGTGAAGATTGTTTATACCGTTACAGCTCTGGAAGTCTTACTGGAAGGAAAATAAATATGGATGCCTTCTTTGTATCAGTAATACAATAATTCAAATCATGTATCTTCAAGAGTAACACGAATTGCGATGAAATTCCTGCATTATTAAGATTTACAAATACTAACTATACAAATTACCACTACGGGCTGCTGAAAGTAGAACATCCTTTCACTTTTCTCAATAGTAAGAAAACTTTGTGAATCAACCTTGTCATATGAATCCGTTGATTTAAGTTTAGTAGAATTGCTGATTTAAGTTGGCCAAATGTACGACATTGCCGAGAAGCATTAATCGTGTTTTAACAAAACCCGTGTATATGTCATGCTGCCAAGCTTTTCACAAAATACCTTCATATTTTTCCTCCATGCGCATACGACTACAGTCAATGAAGAATGAGGTAAAAATTCTTTAACAAAATCCCTCAAAATGATATTTCCAAATAAACATTATACTGTTGATAAGTTAATGAATAGTATATACCGCATCTTTATGTTCAAATTTAGTATATATGTTCTCATTCCGAAATAATCACTTTAATACTACCTTTTAGATGCTAGGCTTAAATTTATCCTACTTACCTGTAGTTTAACAAAACGTCAGAAATTTTATTAGGAATGACATATTTAACTTAATGTATAGTTCATCAAACAACTTGAATCAATTGTGTTTGCATTTTAGTTATCTGTCATTTGTAGAAGCAAGATGAGCAAATGTAAATCTAGAAACAAATTTATAAATATCGCCCGAACCATCGTTCATTTTAAAGTAAATATGAGCTTTTTATGTGAAGATTTAAACGAATTTCGTATATCTTGTACTCACCAGAATATAGTGGGAATTTACCTAATTTACTGTCATCAAACTCTCAGCAATACGTAGAAAACCTTTTTACGTTTTTCACAAACCACTGCTTAGATTTCAGGCAACAACTTCAGTGGTATAAAATATTTCTCAGATTTGCATGTGGTTATTATACAGTTTAAGAAAGTAGAAATAAAGCTTATAGTTATTCAGAGCACTCTTCCTTAGAAGCACACTAGTTATTTTCTGAGTTCCGGTATTTATTTTATACGGAACTCGCATAGTATCTTTACAGATTGTGGTGTGTCCATTTTGGTACAATTGTGATTATGAATTTGCTGTTCCAAAATGTTTTACTAAGATCAGGTTTCAACCATGTAACTATTTAACGAGGCCAGGTTTAAAAAATGTAGCCAGTGGAAAATAAATCCTGGATATAGGTTGGATATGACATGTAACCTTAAATATTTGATGAAGTCTATTATCCTGTGGGATATATATGATCTAGCGTCGTAGTGGAAAAGATGAAATAAATTCCATCACCGTCGTTCTCAACACTTCTTTAAGAGGTCCAAATAATATGCGTGCATACCTAGCTTTCAAATAATGTGCGTGCATGTTGCTACCTGGCTTTCAATTGCTTACAAGATCAACATGGACTATTACATTCTATTCGCTAAATATTGTCTTAATTAGCCCGGACTTGGTACGACGTCCGTGTGCAATAAATATTCCAGAGAACTTCTTGTTTGATCATGGTGATCTTTGTGATATACATTTTCGAAATCGATGGTGTTAACCTCCCAAGTGTTAGATTACCATTATGCGTTTCTTCAATAATTCTCCATTATTACTTCAATTTCAGATATTTGTAACACTTGTTCCAAAACCAAAAATCTTAGCATATTGGTATGACATAAAGCAAAGGACATGATAAAAATGTCAAAATGGTAAATGTATATCAAACCGTTCAGAATAAATGAAATTTAAGTTCAGAGCATAAGGATGTTTATACCATATGTAGTTAAATGTTTGAACCTATTTACAGGGTTGCACAATTGCAAGATCTGTATTGGTACTTTTTCACAAATTGCGAAACGAATGTTTATTTAGACATTGACCTCAACAAAAGTCCGAATGTAAATCAATACTCTTGTTATTTTTAATGGAACCATACATGCATAACCACATATTATTAAACTGTCCAATTTTATCATGATCTGATTAATCTGGCAGATATATTTTTAGCAATCACATGACTTTTAGCATCTGAAATAGAACAAAACAGTCTGTCTATCACATTAAAAGTTTTCAAGATATTTCATCCCACTTTATGCTACATACAAATCAATGGCAACTATCAGTTCTGAATCGAAAGGAATGTGTTACTCGTGAAGTTAACAGTTTGTTAGCTATAGAAAGGGCAAATTTATGATACGACCAATCAATGTTTGAGTAACCTACACTATCAAAGGAAGTGCTATGCTGTATTTGACAGTAAATAGACAGTTGTTTGATAAAGAAACGGGTACTTTACACATTGTCTTTAGAATAAAGCAATCACCGCTTATTTTGGTCATAACAATAAACATAACCTAAGGATATGCTATTAACTCGATACCTTGGGCGTATAGGACAACTTAATATTTGAGGCATTAACTTCACATTAAGCATGCCCTAATGCTTAGGCTGCATTTAACTTTTAGTGTCAAATAATCGTATCCAGGCTTGCTCAGAAAGCAGTCTGGTACGCGTAATGAACGGAAATTCAATTAGGATACAATGATTCCTTTCTTCTAAAAACATACAATTTTTACATCTGTTATTCTCTCCCATAAAAAAACGTGGGATTACTTTTACATTCTTTAACAATCATCCGTCTTTCTATATGTGATAAACTATGTTAAGTTTTCGTCGTTATGAAATGTATGTTTAAAACCTCAATATTTTTTTCCAAACTACCTCCTTCGACTATGGCATGCATGTTTGTTCAATGGTGTGAACCAATTTCTCAGTATGTAGGCATTTGGGGAAAACTTAGTTACTCAGCCCAGGTAACACGAAGCTTCTTGGATTGAACACTATTGGACTCAGATACTACAGGCTAGTTGCAAGTGATAACAGGGCTCCGCTACTGCTCTATATTATAACTCTAATGTGTGTTCCAAATGTAGTTGGATATAAAAAATACATTTTCAACGTAACTTTCTGCATATAACGAAACTTTGTGTAGCTTAAAAATCTGTCTGTAGGCGCATAGAGTACACCAGTTACCTCTGTCAGTCGTTTCTCTTATTATGTAAACAAGCCTGTGGCAAACAATTGTAGCATTCCTATTTGTTTATACACCTGTCTTGCTATTATGATATAGTAAGTACTTCTCTCTACATTACTTTATTGACGTATGTACATTTTAACATGTTATATACTATTTAATCTCTTCTTAAGATATTGAATACAAACATGCTTTTTGACATACAAAGACGCTTTTAATCTGTTAGTACTGGAATCACTTTTTTTACATCTTACTACCCTACAGGGTCAGTATCTGTGAAAATTCAAAATTCCCACTTCGTCCTCCACCAGAGAGTTTTAACTTCGAACTTTGGTATAATATTAGAAAATCATATGTTTAGATCTCCATAGGACAGAAACAAAATAAAGCTGAGGCATGAAGTTTTATAGGCCTTTAATATAGTACTCTGTGTAACAACAAACATATTATAAAGCCACAGAAAGAATGTCTTATATACAGAACTTTATCTTGAAAATGTAATTTTGTTCATTGTCCATGAGAATTGTGGAACCCAAACTAGAGTTACAACATAGAGCAGTGAAGGTAGCCATGTTACCTTTTTCAACTGGGTTGCAGTATACTGTGCACAAGAGTTTTAAATTCAGGAATCTAATACTCACCTGTGTTGTCAAACTCAGGTTTCTGTAAATGCATGTATACTGAGAATTTTGTGCGCATCATGACACAAATCTCGACACCATAGCCGAACGAAATGAAGTAGGGAAACTACATTTGTGTTTTAAACTACTAATACATAAGCGTAATAATGCACAAAAATGTTTAAAACTAACATACTCGATTAACCAATTTAACCAATACTGGATCATTTTAAATTGAATGGAATCAATACACTTCAAGCACTTTATGATTTAAATTAAACAATTTTTTTTTTGTAGTTTACATGTAGGAAGCAGGTTGGCAGACTACTTAAACATGTTTCAGTGGGTATTCTACAGTCGCTTTATTATAGTAAATGTTTCTTGAAGTTTACGTGCAATAATGTAGGTAAAATTAAAATCTGCTTTGTTCATCTATCATCTTCACACAATGGGAAATTATTTATTGCGTGAAGCGATGATTTGTACTTATACGGTATTGATGAAATGCAAACATGCGCACACTGATTTTATTTTAGGAACTATATTTGGTAGTAGATTTTCATTGTAGAATTGCATATTTTCAAAGCATAAAGTTTCACACATTGAAGTGTATAAAAACAGTGTTGAATTTCTATCATATTTTTTGCCATGCGTTACAAAATCAGACGCTTAGATATATATTAAATTATTATATACCTCTATGTATTTGTTTTGAAAATGTCATTTGAATAAGTATATTTGTTGCTAGAATCCACTGAAGAACGTTGTATCGTCCCTTAAATTTCATCATCTAAGAAAAGAATCAAACACTCATGATAATTTATATATTTAATATATTTATAAGCACTCTGTAATTTAAAAATCAAGTAACGATATTTTTTCTAGGGTTAAACATTTTCAATAATAGTTAATGCTAAATCTAGACAAATAACGTCAGTATTATAACGTCCTCGCACATCAGTATTCTATTCTGTTGGACCCTAGATATTGTATCTTTGTGTATATAACCCCAATTTATATAATATCATTAATTTTAATAATCGTTATTTAAATTTTGTTAATTGTAGAACGTACTGACATCCGCTGCCTGAATAGCAGATATTCTGGAAAGAAAAACGTCTGTCATCGTTCGATTATGCTTTGCATTTCAATTTTTACACTGATACATTTATTTGTAGCTGTTTATCAATCATTCTTAATTTTTTGTGGTACTTGTTAATGCATACTATAGTATCTCTTTTCTGTGTGTCTCTACCATTGTATAAAATTTGTTATGAAAAGAATGATGTGGCATCAAGGACTTAAAAGGCAGATCATCTGGAATTTCGAAGATTTGTCATTTTTGGATCTTACCTTAAATCTATGCAGCTGTATTTTTCTATTTTTAATTATATCTTTTAATATATTGTGCTATAGTGGTTTGTAGTGTTAAGCTGCATATGACTTCTTTAACTAGAGATGAACGTCTCTGTTGAAAGTGCACAAATATATATATAAGCAAAATTAAAAAAGCAACATTGAATATGTATGTTCTAATAAAAAAAGTATTGTTAACTTGATATTGGTTAGAAAGCATTAAGCACCGTAGTTCTTCGTTTGACGCTCACAAACTAGTCTGTTAGCTCACTCAAATATATACAGCTAATTTCGGATATAGCGAACTATAACCCCGATTTTGATGCTTGAACTTGAATTTTGAAAGCTCTGCCATTCTAAGATACAGGGGGGAAATGGATTGGTAGGACCTTTATGGGATACCCTAGGGTGGCGCGAGTTTCCCATTTCTGATGATAGCACTTACACCAGCCCATACAGACGACCGAAACTTTCATAACCTTAATCTACCCTTCAATACGATTCAAACGGTTTATCACGCATCAAAATCGGAGAAGAGGTTCAAAAGTTACCACTTGTATTTGATCGAAGCACAGAATTTTCAAAAAGATTGAAACGTTTGACTCTCAATTAGTCTATCCTTTTCCTTTAGCCTGAAAAAGTTGGTCCATGGGGTTTTCGGGGTTAATTGCGGTCTCCAACAATTTGGGGTATAAATTCCTATTTGCCATAGGTGTAAACGTTTTCGAGATACGGAGCTTACCATGATAAAAAATCGACCTATTGTATGAAGGCTACTCGCTTTTTTAACAGGCAGTCTTACGCAATAAGCGATATCAGTATAAAAATACCTTCTGTGTAAAGGTAAGAACTCTACTCACAAAAGAAGTAATTTCAATTTTGCGAGTGAGTTTCATACAGTGGCATTATGGCGCAAGTGTTTTCTCTGTATAAAAAATAAGAGACTTACAAGGAAGAGTACCCAGGTGTAACACACCGATTGTGATAAGATTGCACAGACATAGAGAACATGGAAAAAGAAGCGACACGTATTTTTTTTATATCGGCCAACAACCGCATTGAAAGGGTCAAATAGGGGCATAATCATGGGGTCAAAATGAGAATGTGTGGAATATTGAGAGAACGAGAAGAGATATAGGAAAATGTTAAATGTAAGAAATACTACCCATAGTCGACGCTAGGCAATGAGGTAGGACCCACCCATGCGAAGAAAGCAGAACATCCGGAAATGGACCAAACACACATTTCCGGATTTCCAACATTGCCACAATGTGCTACGGAAATGAGCGAAGAGGGTGGCAAGGAGCAGAAAGAAAGAAGAAACGAAAACGGAAAATACGTGGTTTTGCTTTAGATGCATACTTCGCCCGTATGCGAAAGAGATGCAGATTCATCTCAATGTACGAAGATGGAAAAACACTCAGGAAGGATGCAAACGCCGTGCGTAGAGGCAGCCAGCGAGATAGTACTGCACAGTAGGTAGAAGTAATGGGAACAACGATGAGATTCATGCTGGAAACGAAAATGTGTGTGAGCTGTAGTAACACAAAAACAAACATACATTGCACAGTAGAACGTAATAACTGGTGGTCCACCTATTTAAGATAAGCAGCAACAGTAATATCAGTACCACGCATGAGTATCAACATGACATCACTACGAAAATCCCCGTGCATATATACGTACAACATAACAGTGTGCAGGGGTGTATTCTGGAAGCAAGTCGCTCACTCCTGATAAGTAGCACAAAAATGATAGAGCCCACAAGAACAGAGTTGTCACCACGAACACTTGATAATGGATGGGTTCTGGCACTCTGCTGCGCAGAAAAATGTTGTCAACTGATGAAAACAAAACTCCACTGGATTTGGAAAGTACTCTGGTCGTGTTGAAAGATATCCAGAACAAAACCACGCGTATTGGAATACAAGTATGTACCGTGGAGACGACAGTTGATTATGTACAACGGATTAAAGTGTCAGGATATTGTCTCTGCTGTGTAGATTGATGTTGAGTTGCTGAAGGCGTACCGCATCAGATGTTCTTCCAAACTCTGACACCATAAACGTCCAGAGGTTGTATTAACCCAGTTGTGCCCGTAGGTATCGTCATAATGTTGCGCTGCCTGTTCAGTGGCATTGTTGTTGCCAAGCCGGCTCGATAATAACCCGTCCACGAGTCGACTAACAGTACCGTTTGCTCATTGACCTGTGGAAGGAACACCGATTGGAACCACGTCTTAATTATTTATTTTGTCACTTTCCCAGATGATGATGCACGAATGTATAAGTTTTGTGGGCGGAACATTGTTTATTGAATCCGTGGCCCAAACGTACCATGAAGCTCTTTCAAGACTATGGGCATGGGCGACAGCAACTTTCCACTGGCAGATATAACAGGCTATATTGTGTAGCTATGTGTGATCTTGCTGTGATATGCTTCTCGCCACGCATAGCCAGACAGCGTCCAGAGTGAAATTCCAACGTCAACCTGCTCTTTCGTTCCTTACAGTAACAGCACGTGCATGCCGCACTACATCATCTGACCTTGCAATCTATGAGTTCTTTCTTCAACTCAACTTGATGTTTTGTGGTGGACAAACACAGTGTGTGTGGGTTTTCTCGAGGCCCGTTTCCTCCCACTTTCTTCATTCCACCAATAATTTATCCCATCATCATCCACACGGCCTGAGCCATAGTTGCCGAAAGGCCTTAGAGAAATTCAAATTAAAAAATTCAACTTAATGTTCTGATATATATGCAACCCACTGTACTGTACTGTCTCGCTGGTTGCCTCTACGCACGGCGTTTGCATCCTTCTTGGTGTTCTTCCATCTTCGTGCATTGAGATGAATCTGCGTCCTTTTTGCATACGGGCGAAGTATGCACCCAAAACAAAAACACGTATTTTCCGTTTTCGTTTCTTCTTTCTTCCTGCTCCTTGCCATCCTCTTCGCTCATTTCCGTAGCACATTGTGGCAATGTTGGAAACCGGAAATGTGTGATTGGTCCATTTCCGGATGTTCTGCTTTCTTCGCATGGGTGGGTCCTACCTCATTGCCTTGCGTCGACTATGGGTAGTATTTCGTACTTTTAACCTTTTCCGATGTCTCTCCTCGTTCTCTCAACATTCCACACATTCTCATTTGGACCCCATGTTTATGCCCCTATTTGACCCTTTCAATGCGGTTGTTGGCCGATATAAAAAAAATACGTGTCGCTTCTTTTTCAGTGTTCTCTATGTCTGTGCAATCTTATCACAATCGGCGTGTTACACCTGGGTACCCTTCCTTTAGTATCCTCCCTTCCAACATAGTGACAGAAGAAACCCACTCGCAAAGTAAATATTTTTTTTCTTTTGTGAGTAGAATTCTTGCGTCACTTTTCTCTTTACCGTGAATGGTTTATTATACTGATAGGTATATTCCTGGAGTTTGGGAATATATTTTAAAGGGTTTACACCTATTTCTCAGTTCGGGATAGAATGTGGAGATAATGCTGGAAGGTAGACCGCCAGGGTATATTTTGTTGGTAACTCCTCAAAATTAACAAGGTGTGACTGAGGAAAATTTCAGTCATGATGGTCGACCGGCGGGATCGATCTCAGGATTTTCTGAATACTAAGCCAATGTGTATCTGTGGAAAACATATATCATAACCTAAAACATCATTAGAAAATATGATATAACCTAAAACAATGTACTTGGAAAAAGATTCAATCAAACATAATTATATACAGGGTGTCCGGTGAAGAAGTGCAAACGTTTTGGGAGGAGATATGGGATGTAATGCTAAGCAAAACATATATGTGAACATATGGTACATTACCCCCTGGTTTCAGAAATATTGGATGCCCATGAAACGTGCTGTGTTCCGGAAAGTGCATATAGCACACTCTGTAGGCGGTGTAAATTCGCAAATCAAAACCCATTCAAAATGAAATGAAGCACTTTGTCCGCCGGTGCACAGGTTATTGCAATTTAGACCAGAGGAGGGGACTTAGCAGTGGGAAAAGTAAAAACGTTCCTCAAAAATACCCTTTTTATCAATTATCACCTGCTATTGGGTGAATACATTGTCACTAGGACAACCAACACAACTGAGTGGATACCACACTTTATGCCGAGGATGATGGTAATTATTCACGTTGTTGCCATGTACAGAAGTGAAGAAAAACGTCATAATGTATCTCTACTGTATATGCAAGAAAACCTGTGCTCTACTGCTCTGGAATACTGTAAGTCAGCTGCATTTGCAAGAATAATTAATGTACGAGAACATTGCCTTGCACATATCTTTACAGATACATACGAACATGAAAATACGAAAAAAAAATGGAAATTAATTGTCCTGTTATTAGTTGCCCAAGTGACAGTGTTTCCACCCCATAACAGGCGATAATTGTTCAAAAAAGGTAATTTTCAAGGGACAGATTTATTTTTTCCTCTGTTACTTCATCCTTTGGTTTTACTTGCAATAATATGTGCACCGTCATAAAGCGTGCTTCATTTCCTTTCGAATGGGTTATGATTTGTGTCCTTACACCATCTACAAAGAATTCTATACTAATTTAACCGGAACGCAGCAGGTTTCATGGGCAGAAAGATGGGCCCCTCCTGTCTCGGAAACACGGCGAAATGAGCCATATGTTCATAAATACTTTTTGCTTAGCATAACATCCACTATCACCCCAAAATATTTACACTTGCTCACCAGACACCCTGTATATTCGGCTTGGGTTTCATTATGCGCATGAGTACTATCGTTATATGTCCTGTCATATCCATACACTGTACATTCCCTGGATACTCGATTTCCGATATTTCGAAGTTCTTTTTGTTGCGAATCCTTTGGTATAATAATACAATATATCAATCATTTCCATTTGAAATGGAGGCATTGATGTTTCGCATACGAACTAGGTGTAGATGCTGAGCACTTTTAAAAATATTTATGTTTACTGTATCCAGTATTAATTTCAGTCTTGTATCTTAGTTCTGAATACTGTACATATCATACAGCACAGTATTTAATAAAACATTAAGTTTTTAACCTCTTATTTTCCTGAAAGTATTTCATGTAACTCGATACTTTCCAATCCGAGATACTTTGCTCTCATCGAGCTCGAATTATCGGGACGATCCTGTATTATAAATATTATTTACATATATTGATTATTAAAATCCTAGACATCAAAATGTTCTATCGTCAAAGTAGAAAATCTCAACGATTACCATTTAATCTTTGGAAGACATCTCGTAATCAGGTTTGCAGGCTTCAAAACACATATCGTTTCTTTCTACCTAACACATTCTATTACTTATGGATCTTTTCAGAACATCTCGGCATTACCATACTTTCGCCATTGTGTTATATCATGAACATCATCAAGGAAGATTTCAGGAAAAAAAAACACCAATGTCTCGAAGTTATCTTCCAAAATTGTCCTCCAACTGACTGCTTCGTCTTCCCAATGTTTTGGTCTTTCCTACAAGTTTCATCCATACATGTATATTTATAAATACTAAGATGAAATAATATTAGTTGAGTTGTTTTGAGATCGTATAGTTAAACCCTTAACGTAATATTCAGGTTCAAAGAGAGGCATATATTGTACAAAGACTAAATTGATCGAATTAATGTTATTGTTGACGAAATGGTTTTCGAAACTAACCAAATATGTTGTGATTCTGATTATCTGGAAATGTACGATACTCAAGTACATTTTCGATTACTGCATTTGGTTCTTAACGCAAAATAACATTTTATAAATTTACAACTTGGTAATGATGATGCTTTATAGCTAGGGGTGTTCTATTTATTTCTATTGGAGAGCTAGTATATGATGTGTGGTAGCGTCACGGGGAGTCTTATCAAAGTAAAAAGTGTATGTGTTGGGAAACTGAAAAGTGCTAACCATTTCAGATCTATGCATAGGCGTATAAGTGCAAATAACTCAAACTGGAAAACCCCTTCGGACTGAGTATACCTTCTATCGTTTTCGATGCCTCTTGCCATCTTTTTGTCGATGGATCCCACAGTGATACAAGAGCTTAGGTTAGAGTCGAAGAACTAGTACTCGGATGTTCTCACAATCTCCACATTATCAAAAATTCTGAGAATAAAGGAGTTATGCAAAGCGGGAAAAAACTGGTTTTAGTCTGCAGGGCCCAAGTCCAGAGAATACGATTTGTAAGGTAAAACCTTCAAACCAAAGTCCATCAATTTCGCCGAGTGATGAAAGCAGCTTGTATCTTGGCTATATCACCGTAGATGAACAGTCTTTGGCGAGTAATCAGGCCTGGCCACCTTAATGCTGCTTCCAGTCAGTCTAACTATTGACAGTAGAATGCGTACGTAATGGTTTCGCTAGGTTCCAGAACCTCCCAGTGAATTATAGCTTTGGCATCCTACCACAAATATCTCGTTTTTCAGACAGCGTTCTCTTTTGGACGTCAAAGAGGCAGCTCAGTTCGACGCTTTCGGTCATGGTACAGAAACCATTTCTCATAATCCGTGACATTCGTGTCAAGCGCCTTTTTACATTATTACCGAGAAAGCAAAGAAACACGGGTTTCGACGTGCCCATTCTCTTGTATTGTGTTCTGCGAATTTGGGACCCAATAGTGAAACACACCAATGAGAAAGTCGATATGTCATTTAACTGTTAACCTATGTGCCTGGATGGTTTCCAACTAATTTTACCACGGTTGTGTTCAGGCTGTTTCGTATAGATCGGTCGAGATTTTCTTCGAAAATCACTGACGGGCGTCTAAATCTTCGTTGATCTTCGTTGGTATATTCTGTTTCCGCACTTAAATTATCAAATGCGCCGACAACATGCGCTATCTATAATACATCTTTGCCATGGACTTTCCGACTGTTACGGGATGCTGCGAGTGCATGACTGCTTTTATCAAACTCAACAAACAAACAGTATATGATGTACCCTTCAGCGGTCTCCATTTCACCAACGTCTCTGTCTCTGTATCCTCGCCCTCACATTCTATGACTGCTATAATTCTCCCCTGATTGCGTGGGTGCCGGCAAAACTTTTACACTTACCCAATATTTAGTTTCAGTCTTTAGTACTGGGAGAATATCAAATACTTTATGTAAATATATTTTATAAAATTTATGGTGAATACATTTAAAATTTAATACAATTTTTTTACTTTTAGAGTATGCCTGGTTTATACATTGTGGACTATTTAAGAATTATTAAAGGCTATGAGAATTGGTGTATCATATGAGTTTCAGTTCGTAGCCACATCACTCAGGGTTAGTTATATAATCTGTAAGGAAATTCTTGATCTATTTAGATTTGCAGAAAGATGGTCGATCGGAAGGGGGTACACAAGGTATAGTATAATTTGCGCTATGTGTACGACCATCCCATTTACCTAGTCATTGGCGTGTCTGGCTACGGATTGAGGATCCCGGGTTGAATTCCTGGAGCTACGAAGGATTTTTCCAAGGTGTGTGGATCTGGAATGTGCCAACCCAGCATCGTGATACCATTGGGGAGCTACTATAAACAAAATAAGGTGGTGATCACAATGCTATCCTGTACATAGGCTCTCCTCTCCCATTCTTGTGGTCAGAGGGTAAGCAGTAGACCAATCTCCGGCCTCCAGAGAGGAGACTCATCTAGTAGTGTATTGAATATGACCATGATTTATATATATATCGCAATTCCACGCTTCCAGCTTCACTATCTTTGACTTTTTCAAATATATGAAATGTGTAATGAAATCCTAATCCTAGTACTGAATGGAATTAGTTCTTAATTTAGGAAGGAGAACATTTATTTTGTGGTGTAAATATCCGAAATGAGTACATTTTAATAACCATAGGAAGAGTTTTTTTTAAAAAGTAAAGGGTAGTTGTAGGGAGTCGAATTAAATCATGTAATTGATTCCTAAGGGATTGTTGCGCCACATTATTCGACATGGACAGAGATATCTTCATAAATATCTTTGAGGTTGTTTGCTACAAAGTAACAAATCTAAAAACATTAAGTTCTAAACCTTTCCATACAATAATAGTTCTTAAGATGTGTAACCATTACATGAAGCTACTCTTATCATCTATCCCAATTATAGTTGTTAAAAAAATGAACATTGAGACGATGTAACAGCCTAGTTGGCGTTCCATTTTTATTTTTATTTTTCTCCCCTTTTATTTTTCTTAGTCTCCGTTTTGTTTTCTTTCAGTGTGTTCTCTTTAGCTCATTCTCTTTGGTTGGTTTTAGACTCTTTGAGCGTTTTCCGCTTGGATTTTTCTTTGGATTTTTTATCGTTATCCATCCAGGTTTTCGTTAGTCACGCAGCAATGACTTGGATCTAACGCTTGTTTTTGATTGGCCCTAGTCAATGCTTCGTGACTTGTTTTTTGCTGATTGGTGTGAATCAGCCTTGTTCTCCGTTTGCTGGGAGAACTGCTCTCCCACGCCATGTTAGTTTAGTTCCAATTTTTAAACCGAAGCGACCAGATGCATGGGCTTTCCATCACCTGTACTTCCTAAGCCCTGTCTACGAAAGGTAGATGTAAAAACTAAATTTAGCGTAATTTTGATGATATTTCGATTGATTTCGTCCGTTCCGGAAAATTACTTTAAATCATATTAAGAAGAATAAAAACCGACACAAGTGCTATCAGGACTTTTTCGTCATCATTTCGAAATTTTCACCGTGTTAAATTATATATTTTGTTTTGAGATTATTTGTCAAAATGTTTAATATGTTCTAAATTTTTAGTATGGGACCGCTATTGACCGAATTCTTGCATTATAAATATCGGTCCGTTAGTTTTCAATAATCAAATGCCAATTTCTCGTCTCCCGTTTTTCCATATCTATTCGAAATTCCCGGTTAGCCATGTTTGACAGCTACCGCATATTTTCCATACTTGATCAAATTAGCAACATGTCTGCTCGATTATTTTTGCATACCGTTTTGACGCTAATAGTAAATTTTAATTTATTCGACATGGTTCGATAATTTTGGTTTCAATTCCAGCCACTATTCTCCAATGAAAAATCATATTTTATAACAATATTTTGTATTTTCAAAATTTATTCAGAACGTCTTTTGTATAACGTAGTAATCGTCTGTAATGACGTCACAAAAATATTAAGGTTAAAGTGATTCTTTAATTATCATGCATTTTGGACTAGAACTTCTTTCGTGTAAGTAAGACTGTCCTCAAACTTTTTCAAATTGTACAACAATATTTCGGAAATAATTTGTGAAAACATTAACGAAATTTGTTAATAATTACAGAAATTATGGACATTAACGTGTGACCACATAACTTTCAGTTCGGCTTAATTCATGTATACCAGCGATTCAAATTTGTTTGTTTTACAATGCAACAGTAATTCTGTTCAGATTCTGATAAAATTATCATAGCCGAAAGCGTGAAATATGTACATTCAAAGCAATAAATTGGAATTATGAAATTTTTATATTTCTTCGAAAACAATCTTGAGTTTATGTTCAGTGAACGTAGTGTAGAAACCTCTCAGTTAACCAGGTACGATATAAGGCATTAGTTCATCATCCTCGTACAGTGTGGTAATATTTAAAATGTGCAGTGAGTTATTTAATGTTTAACTTAATATCTATTGGAAATTAGCTATGAATTGTTACGTGAAGTTGACAGCAATTGATACTCATTATTTATGTGTTTCGGTAAACTTATCGTTTTAAGTAATGTGATTTTTAATTAGATTAGATCGGTTCATAAATCCGTAGACCAGTGGTAGGATTCTTTCGCCAGCTGAGAAGTGATAACTTGGGAAAGGAACTGTATATTGAATTTCTGGTTATTTCTGCGTTGAAATATGAAGTGACTCCAGCATGTGATTTGTGTGAATAATATTATTTGCGTTTTGCGTTATGACACTACGTTTGGACTGAGTTGCGACCGTCATTCGTTGTGTTCGTTCGTCTTTATTTCAGGAATTGCGATTCCAGACTACAGGTGTGGGCCCTACTAAGGTAAAGGTAAGACATGGTCTTTTGCCACCCTGTAGACTTCGAAGTGAGTAAAGACATGGTATGAGTCACATATGAGTCGTTTTGCGTATCATCGTTTGAGATTATTTCCCAAGTAAAGATTTGCGTCTTTCTTTCTTAATCTGTCGCTAATCTGAACCAGCTGGTACTTCAGAGTATGAACTGACGATCTAATTAAAAGATTGGAGGTGTCGCCTTACCGGTATTTCCTCCCTCGATCTAAATTAATTTTTTTTTTACAGTGATCACAAGGATCTGGAATCCTCTTTCCCAGATATTCTTAAATCTGGAAGGCATTTCTGCGCCGCTCGTCTGGGGTGTAGAAAATGTTTGGAGCTAGAGGTTAGGTTAGATGCGTTGCGTGGGTACTCTAGGCTCCTGGCGACCCTATTTGTCTGTGTGATCCACTTTTGGGATCATTAGGTTGGGGGTGTCGTTTCAACGAACCATTGGGTTTTCATAGTAAGTAAATATATATAGTCTACTTCAGTGTCGAGATATATACAGTGTCATGAACAATAACATACCGAGCCCCGTAGCTCAGTTTTAGAGCGCTGGCGTAGCATTTGGGACGTCGTGTGTTCTATTACATAGGGTTCTTCCGCAGTCATACCAGGCAAATGCAGTGTTAACATTTTGACACAGGCTCAGACTGTTACCTTCCAGAATCCTTTCCCCTCCCCTATGTGAGCTTGCGCCTTCGATGCTTAAGGGTCATAAACAAAATTCAAATTTAAAAGGAACAATAACATGATTGTTAAACTGCATGATGAACTTCAAATATTATCAATATAAAACTGTAGTTAAGTATTATATTACTTTAGATATAATAAATTTGGAAATCACCTAAAAATGGCAACAATTTCAAGAAGTATTAAGCAATAATATTGACTTACTACTGTTCATTGAAGAAAGAAATATTTTGTTCGATTATAAATATTAAAATTGGTATCTCCACTATAATGGCACATTCCTTAGTACATAAACAAATGCTCTACATTCTTGGTAACCTTCTGACAGTCTTTTTACCTGGGTTGGTTTTAGGTTGAATTGTGTTTCTCCTTTGTCTAATGCAAATTGGTAAACGATTCAAATATAAATAATGTTTTTATCGTGTGTATTAAGCATTTTGTGTCATTTTCTACATTATGAACAATAATTTGTTATAATTTTATGTTTTAAAATATTATTAAATATAAGGAATAAAAATGTAATAGTTTTAAATTGTTTCCAGTTAGCCAACAAGTAAGGTTTTAAAAATAATTTCTAAATACCATTTTCAGTTGTTAAGCTAGTTCAAAATAAATGCTTCCCTACTTCATATTATATAACTTACTTTACAAATTAATTGTTGAATGAAACTGTCATAAACATGTTTTGACTCGCTAATTTTCAGAAGGAAAATATTAAATAATACTTGCACGTGAAAAATTTCAATCAGACCACTCAGATCACGTATTATCGTCTAGGAATGTAGTCCTTAGAAACCACCCACGAGTTTTGCACGAGTTTCATTAACATTAAGAGATAAATGAATATAGTTACATAAACGTAACAATGAAAATATCATTTGAAGTGTATGTTTATAAACACACTTACCTACATTTATGAAAATTAATCTATATCATTTATTCCTTTACGAGTTATTATAATTACTATTCCACGAAAATACAAATTAAGTTGTGAAAGGATACATTACAAATGGTATAATATAAACAATTCATTCATATCCACCCAATACAAATTTTGATTCTAAATAGGATAGAATCTGAGCAGTAGTGATATTCCATCAAGTAATAATGAGGATTTATCTTCAGTGAAACTTTTGCAGCATATTTGTTCATTTATTCAGCATATCTGTTCTGTACACTAACTCGAACAACGTAAAACTGTTCCGATCAAATTGAAAGTGGTTTCACTTGAGTAGATGAAATAAGAATGCGAAATAATACTTCTTAATTATATTTATGCTTACTTCTTTTAGGAAGTCTTTTTCTTGCAAAGCACAGCCCATATTAATACAAAAGTATGATCTTACTTGAACGTTTCATAACATTAGGCATATGTTTTTATATTATGTTGACTTGTGTCACTGGAGGTATTTTCATTAAATAACACAAACACACTTCTTTGAAATATATGCTTTTATATACACATTTCATATTTGCCAACGCCTTATGAGTACTAAGGTATATCTTTTTTTAACCATATTCCGCAATATCATATAAAATAAATGATATGCTTTTCAGTGCATAATATTGTTCCATCAATAATATTCATATGGTTACATTTAGCTGCTTTATGTAGGTAAATAAATATTATTAAGTACAAAGAAATTAAAATAGCAGTACCAATATTTCGCACGTATCACTAATACGCTTTCGAGCACAGACAAATATTCATTATAAAATAATAGTGTAATTTAGGAAACTTCTTTGTATCGCCAGGAAAACACTCCACTGTCGACAATCAGCATTCAGTGTTTTTCTCCAAAGAATGTTCTTAGTTTCTCCAGGAGGATGCTGTCAGGATTCTTGAAATGCAACCATTTCCTAGAACCCTGAAATGTAAGATTCATCACAAAGTGACATCACAAAATAAGCAAACAAATTCGAATTTTGGACCTAATGCGCAGACTCAAATTTTCTTCCATTTTTGTTTGATATATTTTTCGCAAGTGTTTATTCGGTGAAGCTACAAATACTATTAGGTAACAGTTTTTGGAAATCCAATTTTCGTTTTTTTTCGCTCCACCGTACTGTACACCCACTCAAGATTATATTCTTCATCTAATGGACTAATCGTCAAGTTGTGTTCTACGATCTGCTACTACCAGCCAAACCATACTGTGGACATTTTTGCAGCAGTTGGAATGCATGTAACAGTAATTTCAGTACGAGCAGCCAGCATTGGTGAATAGAGACCGTCCATTGTTAAATGTCGGCAATGCCGTTCGCATGTGGCGGCGGTTGTCAGAGATACCACACACGCACTAGTCTGTGACACATTGTGCCATCCACGGTACTCTTTGTACCTTGCACCAACAAATTATCTACCTTTAATTTTCTAGATAACTACCTTGGTGGAAAATCGTTTAACCATATGCCAGAGCTGAGGCAGGGCACACATGGCCTTCTTTTTGTCCAAAATAATACCGTGTTACTGCCAGGACATTTCCCAACTTCAGGAACGTTGGAAAAGCTGCTGTATGACAGATTTATATTAATTTAAGGAATAACTTTTAAGTGACATTTTCTTTAGAATTTTCTGTTTCTAAATATCAGTAATGACAGGAATTTTTGCAACATAGAGAACTCTAGTTTGTAATCCTAATCATGTAATGAAACACCTCAACTTATTTTACATTTAAGTTAGTTAACGATCTGCATGAAAATATTAAATTATGTTTAAAACACTGTGCAACAAATTTTCAACTTTTAGTTCTTTCCTGAGAAAGCTGATCATAGTATCAGTGTGACTGATCACTGCAGTGAAATCCGTTCCCTTCAATCATCTTTAGATTTTCAGAAATAGGCAAACCAATAATGTGACATACAAGTGGCCGAAATGTACTAATAACGTTACATAAATATAGGAGTGACTTGTATGGGCATGTGGTTAACGCCAAATCGTGTGTAGAGCGAATGGCGTTGAGGTAAGTGTGTCCCTCAACCAATCTCAAAGATTATCAGCATATGACTTACAGCACAACTGTGGGGTCCACGTTTTGTCTGTATCAACGTTACAGGAAAATATTCATTAAGATCATAAAGAAACCTATTTTGACTATTCGCTAGGAGAATTAAGGTCGTACTGAAAGGAATACACAAATAATTAGCTGCCCATTTCAAATGAAAGGGCCTGAGATAGGAACTATATATTTTTACGATAATTGTGAGTGCAAGGTGTACAGAAAGTATATTTTTAGATACATATTTAAAAAGTCATTTCTGCTTCATTTTCCTCATGGAATAACACATTGGCGAGTTGTAGAATCTCCTCTGACACCACAGAACTCCATTTCTACACTCAAGTGGTGCAAACCCTACGTAGGGAAATTCCCCAATATATCTCAAATTTCCTTTTTTTTTTCTAATCAATGTCCGTTTTTTTTTTTTAAAAAATTGAACGCTGGTACTGAAAAATATATATATATATATATATTTTCGTATTCAACAGAGGAAACACTTTTAGGTAACAAAAATAGCTCTCAGAAAAGAAAATCTGTGTTGCACTGTGCAGTAAATTGTATTTGCCTAATTTGATTGTTTTAATTGAAGAGCAGATGTAACAATCGTTCCACCATCCTGTAGAATGCTAGGGACATTATTTATTCAAACATTCTTTACCAGTTTTCTCTTTCATAGTGATTGGCACGTCTTTTATAAAGGAGCCAAAGAACTATTTTGACTAAACGAGTCGCCAGAAAGTTTTACCTATACGACGTAAATTTAGTGAGACAAAGAAAATTAAAAAAAGAGAAAGAGAAACCTACAAAACGATATTGAAGGAAGGTTTACAGTGTAGCCTATTTGTAAAGATATACAGATTGATTACTAAACATCCTCCGAGAATAGTCCATGGATCTTGATAACTAAAAAGACTTACGGAGGTACTCCATTCTTGTTGGCAATTTCCAGGGAAATCCAGAGATATGATTCTTTGCATGTCTATGTAGGGCTACAGGTTAGAATATTTGCAAATATTGAACATCCTTCGAAAATATTTCATGAATTATATATTCTTTATAAGTCAGAAACTTTCCATTCCTTCTGACAATTTAAAACGACAATATTATGTTTATAACATTATTAGCATCTGCTTCATGCAGCAACTTGAAATGTTAGTCTATCTAAAATGCTTTTAAAATTCAATTTAATTAACAAATATAATTTTCCATAGGTCTATACCTCAAACTGAAATTATCTAATATAAATATTTCAATCAATTGAATGGAAGAAACATTTTCCATTGAGATGAGAGTTAAGTTATTACCTTGTTTCCTTGGACATTTAGAAACCTCTACACATTCCCCAGTATCGTCATGGCGTATGTATCCCGGTGTGCATTTGCAACCAGGTTGACAAAATGGACACAGCGGATGGCTATTTGAGCAAGTACCTTGACAGTTGCACACATCGTATATCTCGTTTCTTCCACAGTCTGTCAAGAAATATACATGTAAATTATATGAGGTCTAGGAATTCGTTGCAAAGAGACTACAAACAGTACATCCAATATAAGTCTAATTATGTCACTTCAAATTCAAAGGAAGTTTGGTCTTTCATCAACACTCTTCGAAAACATGATCGAATTCCGACGTTCACTTTCCTTATCTACATTCTTGACACAGGGGAAAAGGGTCCTTTGCTATTTAACTCTTACTGTCATAGTATATGTTTCTACAACCACGCCCACATCTCTCCTAGAAATTAAGACAATCATACCTTATTATTTATCTAGAATTGAAATGACCCACGCTGAACACTTCCCTTTTATGTTCATTGTATCTTACTAAGGCTTCTCTCCCCAGTAGTGCTACTTCTATAATCTGAAAAAACTCGCTCTTGTCTTAGGTTTCCCCTTCATTACAATTTGCCACAATTGCTTTGCTGAATAAAATTCACTGGCTCTTGGAAACAAGCTAATGTTTTACCCATTCACAAAAAAGACCCAAGTCTGTAGTTAATTCTTACAGACCAATTTCTCTTTTACCGGTTTAGTCTATTATCTGGGAGAAGATAATATTAGAACGCATTTAAGCGCATGCTCTTCCCCATCGTTTCCCCATCAACATGGATATAATCCAGGGGCCTCGGGTGAAACAAACCTTGCAGTCTTTAAAGCTTTAGTAATTGGCGATTTAAAATGCAAAAGCGAAATTGTTCTACTCACTCAGATTTTTCCAAAGCATTTGATTCTGTAAATCCCAACATCCTTATTCACAAAATAACAAAACGATTCAATATACGTTGATCCCAGGAAACTCTATTCTCGTATTTATGCAATAGAAAATAGAGAGTCAGCATAATTCAGTCCAACTCAAGCTTGCTACCGGTTGTTTCTGGTGTTCTTCAGCCCACCTCTTTAGTTCTCCTATGCTTCAATCTCTATAAGACATTTGTGACTACCTCATCGATAACTGCAACATTCGTTTTTATTACGATGACTGCAAAATTTCCATACCATATCATCCACCACAAGCGTTACTACTTTACGAAATAACTTAGCACGCTTAGAAAGCTTTTGTACTCATCTTAATCTTAACCTTAATTAAATAGCTTAATCTTAACCTCTCAAAATCAGCAGCTATTAGAATTACTTTCAAAACCTACAACTTCAGGACATCCGATTATAGAGTATGCTTCTCCTATCTGGTATATGGCAAATGACAGTAATCCTTTAAGGATGGATAAAGTCACAAATATCTTCATATGTATAGTCAATAACTATTAGTCTTCCTGATCTCACATATTCAAAAGTAGCATCCTTTCGTACCTTCAACGAAATGATGTTCCTACTTGTCGTATATTGTCCTATCTTATATTTCTTCATAACATAATGAATGACAATGTACCTACAACTGATATTCTTCCATATGTTTCAATCACGTGTCCCGAAAGCTAACAGCAAGGGTACTAACTATTTTTTACATCAGAACTCTAAGGTTATTTTTAGAAAATAAATCTTTCTTATACAGATTTCCCTCACTTTAGCACTCACGGACAACCAACCTGACTTTAATTATCCAAAACTATCTTTACGAAACTTTTTTTGAAAAAAGCGTTATTTTAATATCATCGTGTTCAATTTATATTTGTTTTTGATCATAATATAGTTAAATTGTTTCCGTTATTTTTGTTTTGTTCTTCTTGTTTTATGTTACTCCCTATTGCAAATTCTCTACCACATCCTTTATCTAGGGTATGAATTATAAATAAAACAAATATTTACTGCTTAATAGAGAAAGTGAGCATATAATTTTTAAGACGACCTACGCGGCAAAGATGGCCCCCTCGACACCCATAGTACCTTTACTCATGGAAGACTGTGTTGAAGCCACTGTATTTAACAAATTTCGCATCAGGTGTTTCAACTGGAAATTGGTGCAAGAGAAAGTATTGCTGTTTCACGTGAGGAGCACACACCGTTCACAAATGTAAAGACATTTGTAAAATTTAAGATAATTTTCGTCCGATCTAAAATCAGAGTTTCTTAATAGCATGTGTGAAACATTAAACTTTGCTAATCTTGAAAAAAAATTACTTTACTAGAATCTTTTCTAACTTTTGTATTCCAACATCTCTGTATGAGCGTGTATTTTAAACTAAATCTAAGGGTTATTTTTTGTAATGATTTAAAATAATTATGTGCATCTGTTTAACTCACTAGGAGATAGTAGGTGGTTATCATACTTGTGGTCGTCATACTCTCACTGACATAGGTATTACTCTCACTGACATAGGTCAACCTTCAGTTTTCAACACCACTTTAGTAGTATAACAAGGAAATGAAATATGTCCACGGATAATAAACAGTCAGAGAACGTTGACAACATACACATTTGTTGACCTTATAATTATTTGAAGTTCCTTTGCAACCGTGCATCTAACCGTGCACCAACCTTTACTGGGTTCCGGTAAATATTGTATACCATCTTCACAGGGTTTATTACATTGAATGTAATTTTGAGGTCATTAGTTACCAAAGCTGATGCCAGATGGATCAGGATGAGATGAATTTGCGGAATTAACGAAGTGGGAGGAAAAGAAAGAACCTCGAAAAAACCCACGCACGCATGGTATAAGTAGATATTGAAGCGGAGACTCATGCACCAAATGTGAGAGCTCTATCGCTGTTCCATCCCGCAATCTAGATTTCGGTGGGTATCCAGTTTCGAACAATTTTAATGATGGAGTTGCTGTTCCAAATTGGTGGAAAATAAGGTCAGGATTTAACCATGCAACCATATAACAGGTCAGGTTTTGAGCACGTAGTTACTGGAAAAATATTGTCCTATATTTCGCGGATGGCAGCAAATCTCACTTCAGGTGTCTGATAAAGCGGGTTGTGTTGTGGGATATATGTCATCTAGCGTTGTGGTGAAAATCCAAAAGTGATCTTCGCCCTTCCTTGACTTAGTTCTAAACACTTGTATTCAGCTCAAATGTGTGAATTATCATCTAGATAACTGGCTTTTGTTCCTTTATAGTATCCCTTCTAGTCCCAAAAATTGTCGCCACTAGACCAAGTTTGGTAGGACTTCCGTGTACAAAAATATTAGATATTTTTAATAATCATTAATATTTTACTCCTAAACACTTTGGAAATCGGTGTTCATAAACTCCCACGTGGAATATTTTCACGATGGTTTCTAACTAAAATGAGTGTTTTCCATCCTCTGGATCTGCTTATAGAAGTCCTTAACGGCACCAAAGTATTCCACTTCTATAAGTTAATTTGATCGTTGTGTGTACAAATTAAATGCATTGTAATGTGATGATGTTGAGGAAAGTGTCTCTAATGACTTTCAATTGCAGTAATAGAACATCATATATAATTTGTAAGTGAATATAATATTATTTTGAGCTTGACACAGTATCCTTACAGCGAGGCAGCCACTATCTAGTATGGTTAGAACGATAAATATATCCTGAGGGTGGGATATGAAACTATTTAAAATGATGCGGATATAATTATATTGATGCATTGTATCGCAAATTAATTTAAAAGAAATATGATGTTCTTGGCCTTCTGATGCTTAACATGAACTATTAGTGCTGACTGGCGAATCGTTTGAGGAAAATGTTAAAATATTGCAACTGTGACGCTTGCTGTACTTTTTACAATGAAATTAATTGTTGGAGCCCTGTCAGCCTGTGTTAATTAAATTTAGAAGCAGTAAAGAATGAAACCGACAAATATAAATAATTAGTGAAGAGAAAATATAGAATTCCAGTATAATGACGACTAAGGTTAGGAATACTTCAAGGAAACCTTCCATAAGCCTCGAAGTAAGGTGAGTCTAGAAAACAATATCAGCAATAATTTGAACATATTATCGCAGGATAGTGCGTGCATGTAATAGATCGGAGTAATCTCCGCGAAAGATTGTGGATACAAATAGAATTAGCAATAGATTGTTAACCATACATTGAAATCTATGGTCCAATATAAAGTGTTGAAATACTTTGAAAGTATTATGTAATTATAAAATTATTAAACAGATAATATTTTAAATGTCTGATGGTGGTGTATTGTCACTTCAAGTATCACTGTTGCGTTTGCAGTTGAACGCTTATCTTTATCAATTGCCTAAAGTGGGTTGTATTGAAATCATACGTGTGTTTACAAAGTTCATATTGTTCACAAGAAATATTGATTTATCAGCAGCAGTACGTCTATACTGGGCTATAAGAATAATGAACTATTACAAAATTGATCGATTTCCATATTCAAGATTGATCAGTAAAGAATTGCGAACATTTTAGTCCATATTGACCGATTATCAGAGATCTTTGAAGATCGATATCGGAGATCTGTAACTGTCGCTAATGGGGAGCATTTTCTTCCTATATTAATCGATTTCGAACAACAATATCAACTGATGTTGATTAAAGTTGTCTATTGATTACGGATTTCACCAGTTCTCAAATACTGACGGATATCGGAGAACAGTGTTGGAATAGGTCAATCGATATCGTGTGCTGAGTTTATCAGACAGCGATATTTCTCGAACTTTCGTGTTTCAGACTACAAAGCTTTACTCCACTTGTTTTCTGATTGATGTAATGCTTCTTAATTTTCCGAAATTGTGTTCAACGTCTGAATGTCGTACCACGGCAATGTTGAATGGTGTTACTGCAGAACGGTTAACGACGATATATGTACATGTTATGGATCCAGTATTGGCTTGATAAGGCCAGAATGCCTGTTTTCTACAAGGAATGTTTTAAATCAATTTCGATTGGCAGCGATGCGTGGTAATTGTAATATATAAAGATGTGAATACCTTGTCCAATATGTGGTACCTTTGACATTACTTTACTGTCATGCCAGTACATTTAATAAGTGTATATATCTCAGAAAGTAGCTTTCTTTTCAAAATCCCTCTCAAATATATACCCATCGAACAAGGGGTTTGACAAAAAGCCATCATTCTTTAGCACCGTTGCTTTTCTTTAATGTATCATGCACTTGGACTACATAAAAACTCATGTGCATTACATATTATAGAAAAATAATTTAGCCCGTACGAATATGGCCAGCATTCTGGTACAGTGATGTTTTCTATTTGCTCATTGATTATTTCATATTGCTTATCAGGAATTTAAGTATTTGGTTCCCAAGGTTTGCCTATCTCTCCTTCCATTTAACAAAAGCTTTTCACCATGAATAATTAGAGGAAGGGCGTGATCTCTCTTTAAATATGTGAACATCCACTTCATTCATAAACACGTTCAATCTTTCTTCACATTCATCTACTTTCTAGTTCACCGTATTTCCAGATTTTGAAACATGTTCTTGAAATATTCATATCTATAATCGATGTGATGTTGTAAGTTGCTCTCTGGTTTACCTTTGTCACTAATTTTCTTCAATTTTTCACTTTTGCTCTGTACCATACATTCAAATACAGTATTTTGTCGAATCTAAAGCGCACTTTTTCAGCGAAATTTAGTCTCCAAAATTGTGGTGCGGATTAGAATCACGTACTAGAATCACATGAAAACGCAATAAATCTGTTTACGTTCCCTGTGCGTGATTCTCTGTTTGGGTAACATGGAATATTATTTATTTCCTTAAGTTTTATGGTCTTGATAAAATTTCATGGAGGTAAATAAGATGTCATTTATCTTCGGTATGTTATAGTCGTAAACTGTCGTGCCATTAACTTTGACACAATGACATTAATACAAATTAGTGTCGAATTTCTGTCAAGTCTTTCTTTATGCATTACACAATCTGATGTTATATTTTATATTGTATTGCTACATACCTGCATTTACCATTTTGGAAATTATCACTTGTATAAGAATATGTATTACAATAATCCCCTGAGAATTGTTATGTCTTCTTCTTACTGTCATCGCCTAGGAAAATAATCAAACAATAAAAAGATGTAATTGATGTAATACGTTTATAACTAATACATAATTTAGAAATTAAGTAACCAAATACCTTGTAGGGTTGAAGACCTTGCACAATAAATAATTTTAGATCAACATAAATTAATATTATAGCAACCATGAACCAAACAGAATATTACATTTATGGCTGCTACTTTATGGTTGATTGAGATGGTTACCTGTGCACAAGTATATAATTTTAAATTCATAAGAAATCATAATTTACAAATTAAAGCATGAAAAGCACAATGATTTTGAAACACTTTTCTCCAAGAATGCATTTAGAACTTTTAAGTAATCTGCAAGAACTAAAATTAAACAATATTTTTTTAAAATATTGTAAATAATAAAATAATGATACAGCTGCGTTGTAAATGTAGAACGGATTTGTCAAGTTCTACGATAACTTCAACGCATTGTTAAATCGTCAAACTGTACAAAAATGTTCAATTGTTTAAAAATGAATATATGTTATTGATAAGGAACCTATTTATGAAAGATAAACATATTACGTATGCTATTCTCTCCTTCTACTTTTACATTTACTTTATATAAGTTTTACAAATGGTGGTACAGAATACAACGAAACTAGACAAAATAATAATTTGAGTCTAATTTTACATTGCAATGCGGTAGAAGTGAACGGAATAGATACCAGTACATTGGAGTTGGTGTGTAGTACTAACCCTTTCAAATAAAAGCATAAAGAGTATAATTTAAAAAATGAAATACATACTTTGCATGTGTAGAAAGCATAAAATAAGTATTTTATTTGATTCTTTAAATATATCGAACCAAATAAACAGAAATGTATTCCCTTCCAGCCATGCTACTATCCCTTCCATGGTTTCAGTAAATATACTCAACATCATTCAAAATCTCTAAAACAGTGGTATTGAGCGCAAATTCAATTAAGAATGTTACATTTTGATTCCGTTCTTATCTCATTTTCAAAATGAATATGCGTAGTATAGTTATAAGTAATTTACATCCACATATTAGAAACGTTATTTACATATCTTGGCCATTTATGTGCTAGGTTTAAATGTTTAATATCGTAAAAGTAGAACATGCCAACAATTACCATTTGCTATTTGGAAGATTTCTATTTATCACGTGAAAAACTGTCTAAATACCTTGAGATCTCACTCTAACTAAGTATATGTGTTGCGTGTAGCTTGAAAGCATTAACGCTGGAATGTAAGGTTTTCATGGTGCTATATTATGGGCATCATCAACCCAGTTTTCAGCACAAATACATATGTCTTCAAATTATCTTCTAAAATTGTCCTCTCGAGATTACTAATCACGAGAAAATATATTCTTCGGAGAAAACATATCCATGTTATCGTGCCCTTCACCTAATTTTTGCCGTCGATTCGGCACCTCGTCGTCTTGAAAAATTGTATTTGATTTTGCACTTGTTAAACTGTTTTGTAAGTCTTCACTTACTGTGAACTTTAACGGACAAATCGGTGCTGTGAACTTTAAAGGCAATCGTTATGTTGTGTAGACTAAAGTTAAGACCATATAAAACCCAACATAAACTATACCCATAAACTTGTACTGACAATTATACAATATTTTAACACATTTACAATCTTAGGTCTAATACTCAAAATATTTCAAGTATCCATTTTCTTATTTTTTTTAGATATTTATTTTTTGGGTTACTCGTTTCATTGTACAAATCCAAAGTCATTTCTATAGTAAATGTTTAATTCAACAAATATTTCATGATTCGAATATTATCGTTGGCACAATTCAATGCGATTTTAAATATGGATAACCAATGAAATGATTTCTAAACTTTCTCCTGTTGCTTTAAACTTGTAAATAATATAAAAAGCAGTAAATATAAATCTGCTGGCCAAACATTACTAGTCAGAGACTGCTATTGCAAGTTTTTTTAGATATATATTTATGGTGTAGGAAGAGCGACATGACATCACTTTAGTAGCCTTAAGATAGTACACTTGTACACGTAGATTAGATTTATGTCAAAGAGTGAATTTAATGAATTTGGAATCATACTGTATGAAAATAAGTACAACAAATTCTTCTGATACTAATGTACTTGTTGGATCTAGACTCAAAGCAGAATCGTACAACTCTACATTATTTTAATGGAAGTTGTTTATTAGATAAGTTTAGTATTATTTAAACCTATGAGTTATATTGTATCATAGGTATTAAAATGTGGATATCTTGGATGCACGTGGAAGCATTACTCGTAATACTCTGCAGTGAATTTTCTGATCCATTGAGATTTGAATGAAGGTGTACGATCGGAAGTGTGTACATACGGCACAATGTAAGTTGTTGCTGCGAGTTATTTCTGTTATATATACATAGTAAATAAAACCACATCAGATCTTATACATATATATTTATTTAAAAACGGGACTTCAGTTTCACTGTCATTGAATTGTTAATTCAACCATTCCGAAAGATTTGAAGAAACCCCAATCATAACACATGGATTTCTCGAATGTCCCAAATATACATATCTTAATGAATAAAAGTAGAATGTCGCGCTTTCAAAACACAGTTTGCAACAACTTTAACTTGCCTTTTGTTGGAGAAAGAAATGTTTGTTTTACTCTAAATCCATCTTCCTATCATTACGATCTTCCTATCATTTCGCATACTTTCCCTCAGTATAATTACACCAGCTAAAGATTCATAGTAGTACTCGCAGCACACTTTATATTGGTTGGTTTCGGATTACTTGTATTTCGACTTTTCCTATAATACAAATTGGTAGTCAAGAAATGTCTGAAAACTCCTTAAATATCTCAAATGCTTTGTGGGCATAAAAATCAAGGAAAGTTTTTTACATGTTTATTAAGGATATTTTATTTGATAATGTTATTATTATTATTGTCCTTTAATATTTTCCCATTTATAGTTTAGTATAATTTTGCGTTTTAAAATATTCCGAAATGTAACAAGTACAAATTTCATATTTTCACTTTTTCCAGTTAGATGACACGCATTTTCTTTTTAAATTATTTTCTAAATATTACTTTTGGTTAGAAATGTAGGTCAAAATAAAGGACTCTATTCTTCCTTTTATATAACGCGCTTCAAGAAATATTTTGGCTATAATTAATAAATAGTTATTATTTAAAATATTCAAGTAATGCATTTGTCATAATAGTGTATTCACTCTCTTACGATCAGAACAAATATATCAAACCTAACTAGTCACTGCAAAACTTCAAATAAACCATAAAATTCAGATTCCATCATGAAGGTAAAGTTCATTATAAACAGATATGTTTTCTACGAGTTTCATTAACTTTGAAATATAAATTAATATATGTGAAGGGCCCAATTGAAGAATTCACTAAGTCACCATTTCAAGATAATTTAGGTAAACATTTTAAAATATTCTTGAAATAGTTGTATTTAATATTGTAACACTGCATCAATTCAAGTCATTCCACATAGCCCCGTCATTGCATTAGTGATATTTTTCTCATTAGTACGGTTTATTTGTTTATATTATAAAAAGGAAGTATAGACTTAGGGATTTTTTAACTGAAGTGAAGTATTTTTGTAGGAAACTAATATAAGTGAGAACAGGAAAAAAATGTCGAAATAATCTTTATAACAAGTAGCACAAATGCAAATTAATTGTAGAATAGTCAGGAAGATTTTGCGCAGATAACCTGGCATAACGAATTATGTCATATAATCCCTTGCAATCACTTGGAAATTGTGTGTAGGTTGATACTGCTTCACCAAATACACGTAGTACTTTAGTCTCTGCATTATAATTGTGTTTTATTCCTTGCTTCTCAGTGTCTCCAAAATATATTGACATCATAAATGTTCCTGAATGGTATACAGAACCGAAATATTGCGAAATACTCATTTTTCACGAAGCTTGTTTACTCCAGGTATGAGAATATTTATATGTTTTAGTTTGAAGTATAGCAATTATCGCATAACATGTGTAGAGATATCTATTTATCATCATTATGTTTTGGGATGATATCATTAAAGCAATTGATGACGTCATTTGGACCTATCATAGGAAAATCGTCACTAAACACTAACTTTATTGATTCATTTCCAGCTAAGTTATAAATACCTAAATACTGAAGTCATGCCTGTCTTCGATAGTACCTTGTCTACACATTTGTAACAGGAACGGGTATATTCCTCACAAAAACAAAGCATTTCGCTTTACACTTAATGATCTTTTACCCTTCATTTTTGTAATTATTGGACTTAGTAACTTTCCAATCCCAATGTAGCATTAACAGCCATGTGGGATGTTTCAAATATATGATTTATAAATTTCTTATGGGGCTAATATTCACATAGCACAAGCAGAGCAGGAAAAGATGTACCATGATGTATATATACCATAATATTACTGAAAATGCACTTATAAGGAAACAATATCCGATGGGAAACTTCCACAGTACAATGCTGATGTCTTTAAATAAACACCCCTGTAGTATTCCGTTTTGGAGTTTTTCGGAACACTAGTTACAGGACTTCAAAGTTTTAGAAATTGTGTTCTGAAGGCTTGCAGTGTAGGCAATACTACATGAATATGTGTTAAAGATATGCATTTCCTTTTCACTGTTACAGAAGAATATTTAAAAGATAATTTAAATGTTAGAATAAATTTGTTGCTTGAAGTTGACATGTTAATTAATTGCTGTTATCAGTACAAAATGCGAGTAATATATAAACACAGGGAGTTCCAAAGGAAATTTCCCATCCCGTTGATTTCTAGGAGGGGGAATATGTCATCCTAGTCAAGCAATGAATGCTGTGCCACTTTATTGTGGTCTAATAGTAAACGGTTTTAAATTTCTGAGTGACGAATTTCTTCAAGCGACACATCATGTCATTAGCCTTTAGGTTCTAGTTATGTGATCCTTTACTAGTTCCTTTAAAACTTTGCGGTAAATTCCGTTGCAACTCTCAAATATTATAAAATGAAACTTAATTTTATATTTTACAATACTTAACATTATGAGAGTTCAAACTGCTAACATTACTATGAAATATCTCCTGGAAATATCACTATGATTTACTTAAATGTGTTATCTCGAGTTTGTAATCCAGCAGCACCAACCCTGTGATTAATACGTTAATGACGCGAATTACATACCAACATTGCGCGTTCTTTAAAATAATCACGAGGGTTCAAACCCCGCTGCCAAACATGATGTCTGAAAATTTAAGAGTTTCTATCAATTTCACGAGTCGATTGTTGAGATGGTAATATAAATAATCTCCTGCCCGCTAGCTTCCATTCAGGTATGATGTTTGTATGCAGGCTTCGTACCCACGTACATCCCCTTCCCAATGCGCATTCCTGAACTTAAATTCGTGGCATTGACGTATTAATCACAAGGAGTGAGTGCTATTGGATCACAACACATGAGATAACATTTTAAATTTATTACATTGATGTCTTCAGAAGTTCTTTTATACTGATTATGGCATTTAAACTGTTCATAGCGTTGAATGGTGTACAATATTACCTGCCCTACCAAGTTTCACTTTATAGTATATGGTAATTGCAAACGGAATTTCCCGCAAGGCTGTCAAAGAAACAAGGAAATGTTCACATATTTCTGTAAATAAAACCTTACGATCATGGACATGATGATTCCGGATGACCCATGTTGTCATTTAAGGAATTTTAACTTTTTTCCACTAGACCACAATAAGATGGGGCTGCATTCAATGCTTGACATGTGAATATCCCCCTGTAATTAAAATGAGCGTGTGTCGTTATTTCTCCGGGAAATCAATTGATTTTGAAGGTAACAGGATGGGAGGTTTCATCTGGATCATCCTGTATTTATATAATATTCTCATTTGGCAGGGTAAACAGCAATTAATTATTACGTAAACTTCAACAATAAGTTTAATCTACCATTTAAAATATATTATGGAAAAGTGAATGAAAAATGCATATTTACAACACATATCTATGACGTTTTGCCTACCCTATAGGAATTTAGGACAAAATGTCGAAAATTTATAAGTCCTGTAACGAGTGTTTCCTCAAAACTCAGGAACGTAACACTACACAAGAGTTTATTGGAAGACATCATCAGTTCACTGAGGAAATTTCATGCTGATTTTCGTGTTACCTCGGAGACAGTATCCTTGTTTTTGATTTCTTCTTCAATTTGACCCTTCAAGTTCTAGTGGCTTTAGTGTATAACGATGTGTGAAGATTGTCTAAAATTGGCAATAGTTATGAGGAAACTGATATCCTTACCATGCTTGCATCATTTGAATCAGTTGCAGCAAACTTCTTCATGGAACACTTCTGTGAGACTCTTTATGAATCAACACCAAGTGGCCATGTTACTGGTACCGTTGTGGGCGACACATTTGTACTCTGGAAACACGGCAAGCACAAGAGGCCAAGTTACTTAAGAAAAGTACAAAACATATTTAACCGAAGCTACAGAAGACATGAAGTGGAATAAATTAACGACATTAAGAAAAAATATTAATGGATACAGTGCAACTAAGATGAACAGGATCATTTTCAATCCGATGAAGAGACATATTCAAAAGAGAATAGAAGCAGCAGAAAAAAAACAAAGCTTGTAGTAATTCCATATGTCCAGGAGATAAACAACAGATTAGAAAACGTTTGTAGAATTAAAATATCAGAACTATACATAAATCAACCAAGAAAATACGAAACAAGGTACGATCAGTCAAGGATAAACTTTGAAGTTATTGGACATTGAGGTTAGAACTATCGTTATCCCAGCAGATAAATAATTCAAAAAAGGTTGGAAATGTGCCAATTAAGATATTGTAATATAGTTCATTAAATGGGGATTACAAAATGTGTATTACATTACAATAGTTCTTATTTATGAAGAATAATATTAGATATATTAACATTATTTATCCCATTCTCATCAATGTTTATTTTACTATTGTTATAAATAGAAAAATTAAAATATCGAACGTAGAGAGAGCTAAATTATATAATGTATTATGATCGTTGAAGTTGGTTTAATTCATAGACAAGTTTCGAAAGAAATACAATACTTTCTGTACTATTTGTAGGTATTCATTTCAAGGTAGATTCGATTTCCTGCATTATCCATTTTCGTGACATTTCGACAAATGTTTTGGTTTCAGCCAAACATAATATTTTTGTCTTGTTTTCTCTGCCTGTTTGTGTCGAAATGCATATGTATCTAACAGTTAATTACACATCTATTGTCAAAATTCTAGAAAAATTGTAACCCTTAATTTTAACATTTATTATTTTGTTACTGATTCCATTATCCAAAGTATCGCTTCCGAAACAATTTGGAACTTGATTTTAGTTTTACTATAGCAAGAATGCATTGTATACAGGGGTGTCTCTTTGAAATATTTCAGTACCTAATTTTACTTGTAATTACTATACGGTCAAGCCATTATACTAGACAAGTTGCGTTTGTAGAATGACACTTTATATTCTAATTAGTAATACACTAACGTACACAATGCATATATACATTCTTAATAAGAATTGAATAGTTGGGTAAAATACTTAAAATTGCATAAAACAGTATTCATTCTTTCCAAGTAATATTTACAACATTGTACAAAACAAAATATTATGATTTCCCTGCACTGCTTGTTTAATTGAAAAGCATAACTGGTTTTAGACCGTGCGACCATGTAAAGTATTCAAGAGGTCGTAGGTAGAATCTCACCGGCCGACCATCCACTGAGTTTTTCAAGGATTTTGCTGTCACAGAAGAAAAATAGGAGGATAGTACCTTCAACTTAGGCCCTGTTGAAGTATTCTAGCATCCTTTCACCTCCTCAGCCTGAGACTTAGATTCATGAAGGTCATAAATAAAATTTAAATTCAAATACGAGAATATAGTGATTATAATTCCAACGGGACACTTTTATTATAAAAACTTTCTCATCGCAATCAAACACATAAATTGAAGTGAATATAGTATAATAGAAGCTAAGAGGTAAAGGGTTACTCAGACCAATTTACTGAACGTCTATTGTACAATCAAATATCGTAAATATATTAATAGTTTTGAAGCGTCAATGCTTGGGCAAGCCTATAGTAGGAGACCAAAATATTATTCTCATCTCAGAAAATTATTTATGATTTAAAATACTTATCTTCAAATATATATAATGTTTATAAACTACACCAATTAACTTCGGAACCAAACAAAACCTACACCAAATCCACCGCTCGCCTTAGAAAATCAAAATAGTACCCGATGAATCTATATAAGTTATGTTTATCCTTGGAGAGTGAACGAGATTACTATGCTTGCTTCATTAAACCATTATACTCTTTTACCTTGAAATCTTTATGTAGTGAAACCTGTATATACATCACTCCCTCAATCACTAAAACTACTTAAGTAGATGTACACAGTACTGATCATATGTTATATCCTAGGCCGGCAATGGTTACATCACTGTGCATCTAGCTATGACGACATTCGCGATGCTACATTTTTTAATTGAAGCGCCTGTTGTTCATATTTATAAATTCCTTCAAAGGAACTTTTTGTTTGATGTTAGGAATCACCTACCAAAGTTTTTAGGTGTTGTTGATAAATATCCTATACATATGAAGCATTCCACCAAATAACGATGAATGGAAAATTTCATCAGCTGAAGTGCCATCTTAAATGCACTGGGGTATGCCATCTTGCTTGCACATACAGCAGTGTTCAGCTCAGATACCAGGTTGCCATCATAGTAGTGCCATCTATCTATTGGACAATGGCAAAATAAGTCTTTCGTATCTATATATTTTTTTTTTTTTTTTTTTTTTTTTTTTTTTTTTTTATATATATATATATATATATATATCCCAACCCGTCTGGTCAGCGTGGGAGCAGTAGACCAACTCTCCCTTCGGGGAGAGGCCTCATCCACTAGTGGATTGAATATGGCTGTGATTTAATTTAATATATATATCAGTCATGTTCCGTACAGCATGATTTGATTAGTAGCTCAGAAATAGTCCAGAATGTCCCATACAACGTTATTTGGTGGAATGCTCCATATACAACATTTGAATTTACTTTCAAAGTCCTTAGGGTCTGGTCGGATGGATGATGATGAGATGAAATGGTGGAATGAAGAAAGTGGGAGGAGACGGGAGAATTCCAAGGAAACATGTTTATAAATGGAAACAATTATAATATAGTACTAGACTATTACATCAAAGTAGTATGCCTATGTTTAATGAAATAGTTTACCTTAAAATGTAGTTGATCTTTTAACATATACCAGTAACAAAATAAGGCGCGTAAATATATATTTTTCCTTTTTAATCTAAATATAGTTTACCTAATCATCCTTGGTCCTTAAAAAAATGGCATATACAGTGCGTTTCAGGAGGAAATTTAAATGTTCTGGGTGTGATTGTACATGACTAGTACAGCAAAAATGTTTATATAAATATATAGGTTTTAAGGCATTATTTCAGAGATATACTTACATAACATTTTGCAAAGGTGAAGATTGATATCGCTGTCTGAAGCACTAAGACTAGAGAAAGCTAAAATCTAATAATATGGAAACTGTAGGTCACCGATGGTATGCAAGAAAATATATCCACTAACCTCCAAGCACTTACGGGGCTTCATTAGTAATGTTTGGGTACATTGGTGAAGTGCTTCCCTGTTGAGACGAAGTTCCTTCGCTTCAGTACTTATGCGATTCGGAAGGTCCTCTGCTGATTTCACCGTACGGATCACCATATCATTCGACGCTCAATGTAACCAGCTTTATTAACACAAAATACACAGGCTGGTAGATAGAACACTTTGATTCTGTGCAATGCCTCCTAGATTCTCAGACTTAATACCCATCGTATGTTGGCTAAAAGGGAAGTTGTACAAACGTAAGGTGAACACACCACCGAGCCTTCGTCCTCACATATGGGCTGCAGCGAACGTACTTCATGTCAACGAAGACGTAGGGTGCCAATGTACCCAATCATTACTAACGAGGCCCGCCAAATATTTGCAGGTTAATGGAGTCATTTTCGAGCAACTGCTCTGACATTTCAGCATACCAGCGGTGACCTGTAGTGTCAATGTTCTTTCACTTTAGCTTATTTTCTCTAGTGGTGGTGACTCAGACAACTACATCACTTGTCATCCTTGCAAAATTTTATGTAAGTATATCTCTGAAATGAAATCTTAGAACCAATGTGTTTATATATAAACATTTTGTTGTACTAATCAGGTAAATTAACCCGGCAAAACATTTACATTTCCTCCTGCCTAGTGAAATGCGCAAAAACTTAGGAGGTAGTTCTTCGCATCAAATTAAGAAAAAAAACTTTCTTATTATCATGGCTTCGGAAACGCTTAACTGGCCAGAGGCAAGGGGTAAAGTAAAATGACGTAAAATGTGACATAAATGAAAAATGTCTTGGCTTGTAAAGTGTCAAAAGACTATGTTAAACGTTCATCTACATTGACGTCCGAAAAAGAAATTCAATGCATAAGGTGATGGGGTGCATATATTGTGTGTGATGGGGTTTTAAAAACATTTCTCACTGGGAGATCCTGCAATCCAAAAAATAGTAATAACTGGACAGACAGCTGTCCAGACTATAAAAAACATTTTGATTCAAATGATGAGCCCACTTCCTGCTCGCATCACCCGTCAAAATATCACGGATTTAGGTTTCCAGTATTTACCCCACCTACATTTTCTTCTGACTTGGCCCCTAAAGACTACCAGCTGGTTCGCGCTATGAAGAAGACCTACCAGAAATATGGCAAGAGACATAAATTGTGATGGCGACTATGCAGTGTGATAGAGGAATTCCATTTTGTCTTGCTCATACATCTATATACATACCAAAAACTGTCAGAATCTTTGACGATATCTAATGCTTTTGTTTATTGATTTCTCTACAGTTTGCCTGACCTTAGTGTATATTTCCTTTGGCCGTCAATAAATTTGCATTTCATGTAAATACAGGTACAGCATATTTTAGCTATGAAATGAAAAACGATGAAACTATTCAATCAGCAATTCATATAATGGAGAATTACTTCTTGAAATTATGCGAACATAAACTAATGCATGTGAAAACAAATGAATGAAATTTGACATCCAAACCTTAATTGTGTTTTGCTTGTGATAAGTCTCAGAAACTCCAGTTACTATATTTTAGCTTCATTTTGATCATAGTGTAAGTGTTCCTTACAGTTATTAAATTATAACATTAAATATAGCTTGATTATGTTAATGTTATCTAATCTAATTATAATTCATTACGCTTTAATTCACTATAAAAGAAAATTGATTAATTCAAGTAAATTCTTAAAGTAAAAGAAGTATTGAACAATGAATTTTGTTCCAGTCTACTGTATTTATTTTATATTAAACAATAATTTAGAAATGGAGCAAATTGGATATGCAAATTGTCGACGCTTATTGTGATGTATAAAATCAAATTCGTGTGAAGGAAAAATTACTGTTAATAGTAACCACAGTAATACGATGTTCGTATTCCAACTATGACGACGAATAATGGTATCATTCTAGACAATATGCATTGTAGTTGGAAGTGGCAATTTGTTGTTAATACAATGTGTAGAAATAATGTAAAATTTATTCGGGATTCCAAAAGAAATTCTTTCCCTAATTAGGAAGATAAAATTACGTAATATCCTTTAGAGCAACTATGATTTGCTTAGTTTGGCTTATGTCTTATCTTTAGGCATTCTTGGTATCGATTCCAATTAAGTTGAAATATTAAATCTTTACTCAAGCAACATGAAATGAAGGCTGTAAGGCAAGGTAACTCACAATGTTAAACTTTTAAGAAATTTGATTTTTACTGCTGCACAAGTCATTTTCATTGGCTGAAAGCTGATTTTTCACGTAAAGCTATACATAAAGGCTTAAAATAATTGTACAAAATCAAAATAACGAATTTCTATTTTTCATGCTCCTGTGTGGGTTACCATGTTTTATTACTTATACTATAATATTCGCTTCCTAAGTCACTCAAGAACAAATCTTTTCACTGAACTCGCTGTAAGAAATGTTTAATTTACAAATTCTTTTCCTTTTTAGTGGCAAGCTGGTATACTGCTCCTCGTTTCCCGCCATCTTAATTGTTGGTTACCATCTTATGAATCCCAAAATGTTACAATAGGCTTACCAGAAGTAAATATTGCTGCCATCCCTGGAGCACAATTTGAAGTCGGACAACATTAAACGACACGGTATGATTCTTTTCCATCGGGTGCTGAATAACTAAAAAAAACATTTGTGGGTTACCATGTTTCTTGCCTCACATTCTTCAAATTTTCTCGTGTACGAATACCGTTTTCGATATTTTAGTCAAACAATAGTTTTTCTCCTATTATACTAATTACAGTATCCACGAATCAACTTCGTATTATCATGGCTCTCCTAATAAAATAGTTCAGTAGCTGGAAGCGTAGTTATAAGAATGGCTGTATATAATGGGTTGAAAATGTTGTTGCTCTGATATAACAGGCTGTGCACAGTGTCAACCTGATCTATTGGATTTGCACTAGTGAACTAGAGTTCCAAGTGTATCGTCGAATATGATAAGATGAGGAGATTGTGCCGGAAGTTGAGCAGAGGATGCTACGTCCCTCTGCGCTGACGCATATTTTACTTCTACAGCTGCAACTGTTGTGTTTTATACTTTAACCTATTAAAGAATTGGTCTACTGCAATTCCATATTTTTATTCTTTTCCTTAAATCTCAAATACTAATTTCTTATTTACCGAGCCTTCTGCTCTCTGCATTATGTGCATGCTATAATTATTTTTCCAAGTAATACAAATCAAATATTTACTAAGCAGAGAAAATATTATTTGAAAAATCCAACTATTTATCGCAACACTTTTCATTCAACTTCGCAACACTGTAGATCAAATGACATCTACGTGTAACTTGTTAGATAACTCATCTTAATAAAGCTTCATACACAAAAACACATTTAACTATCCTGAATCATTCTGATTCATGAAGAAGCTTTTTTATTTATTTCTCATTCTACGTCATTTGTTAAGGTCGAAAGTTGACCTACTATATCTCACAAATAAATAAATTCCTAAGTATTTTCCTTATATGACTGAGACAGACCGTGATCCAAACCTAAACTGACAAACTTAGTGAGGCGAATCCTCACATCAAAACAAGGCGAAAGTTCTTCTGCCATATTTTTGAAATGCCCATAGTTTCGTAGCTGCAGACTAATGAAAGCGTGGGAAAATGAAAAGGTGGTATTTCATATTTCTAACACCACGAGGAGAATATATTATGCGGCATTGTACGCTGCAAGACAAGAAAATGTAGATTTCAAAATTCTGCATTCGACGCGCAAGGGATTGCCTGAAGGCAGTAGTGTATTCAGCAATATTTCTGTAGTAGAGGATGATCGAAGTTTGCATTAATTAAAATACTTCCCTCGCGAGTAAAGGTGGCATACGCAATCCCCAGCATCAAATTGGACAATGGTTAACTTTCTTATAACAAGTGTGTATTTAATTCTTACTCTTTCTTGTTATGCGAGTACGCATTTTTTGAAGAAATTATTATATTTTGTAGCGAGAAGATTATTATGACGCTGCATAATATTTTTTACACCATTTTATATCTAGGATCCTAGTTATTGAATTACACTAATATAGCCACCTTCATTCGATAGATACCTACCCTTAAATAACTATAATATTTTTTTTATTTTGATTGATGTATTGCTTTATTTCAAATTTCAATTACTGATGATACAAATTACAATACATACACATATGTATAAACCATTAAGAGATTTCGAATATATGTATCAAAACTAGTACAAGATATCAGGTACATATACTTTACCTCATAAATAAATCAATAAATGTACAAACGTAATCTTAGAATCGAAGAAACACAATGACTTGCGAAACAAATACACAACTATAATGCCAGAGATTAATATACAATGTAAGAAGTAAATTACTTCATTTGAATTGTAGAGATATCTTAAATAAATTAAAAGTTGAACATATATGTATAGAACTTTTTACTAGACATCAGGGACTTATTTCAATTTTCTTTGTGGGATGTTACATTTTCAACGTTAAAATAATAATATAAGTCCTTAAGTAATTTATAGTCGTCCATCTGAGACTATTGAATATACTGGTATTGATAATAATACTGCTTGTTTCGCATAGTCATGTTCAACAGCATGTTCTTCAAATTCTCAAAGCAATTGTTGTTGTAATCCATACTGGATTATTAAATTATTTCAGTTGGTGAAAATTAATATTTCATTCGAAAGGTTCTCCAGACAATAATGCAAGCCATTACCTTTCTAAGTGACAATAAGTTTATTTATTTAAATCTAAATACACATGTGTTTATCCCACTGCTTTACTGAAGTATAGCAGGTAAACTGCCTTACCGTAGCTTCCTTTTTTAAATTGGTATTTTGTTGACCAATCATTATTTACCTGACTTTGCAAGTGAATTATCATAACAGGTTTCCAGCGTGCCGCTATTGCATTTATGATATGTTTTGCTAGTGGACGTTATTCTCTCATTGCTTTTTAAGCGATTTAAAATGAGTTTGCTCATGGCTATCTCCAGATCTTTGTAGAGGACGCTGAAACATTTCAAACTTATTTTTTAATGACGTTTAACAGTTTTTGCAAGTGAACGACTCAATATACAATTGTAATTTCAGAATAAGTTACGTTCTCGACCTAGCGTAAAATAGAATTTGGTAATGGCAAATAGTTTTAACGCAACTAGAATCTAATTGACTGTTCTGTGTTGAGCATTATTTACTTTATAAGTTTCAGGCATAATTCAAGAATGTTAGGAACTAGCTTTATTTCGGAAGTAATGTTTCACAAAATCTTTTTTTTATATATTTATAACCAGAATTCGAAGCAAAAAGCTGTTTCTGCAACTCATTCTATTTGATCCAGCAAAAATATTTCGAGCGACTTTATTATCTTTGGTCTTGATAAAAAAAAACGACAAGATTATTAGAACTATGGAGATATGACAATGAGTTTACTTTTATTTTCTGCAAATTATTTTCTTATTGAAGTACTATTCTTTTTCAAGTCAACCATTGTGAAGTAAACAGAAGGTTTGTGGTATGGTTAGTTCATAGAACATATCAAAATATAAGACAGCGTTTATTTATAAAAATCGATCAGTTAGAATTAAGAAACATTATATTAAAAAAATATAGTTATCTTTACTAACCAAATATCTGTTCTAAATGGTAAAATTGGTATATCAACCATCTAATAGAACAACCTATACTGATTATAATAACCTAAAATTATAACCCTAATAAAATTCTAGCATCACTTTATCGAAACTTTAAACGTTCGAAGAAATAATTGTTATATTTAAGAACTTTTACAAAATGTAGTAACTTAGTTAACAGTAAAGCACAAAAAACGAAATGTTCGATTATCTGTACAATTGCCACTTCTTGTCAAGTTCAGATTTAACTTGTAAGTTATTAAAAAGCACCCTTTTCTCAATGTGTTCAGAGCTAATAACTACCAACTAGAGTGCCATTTGCCAGTATTGTGAAATACAATTACTGCAGTCGTCTTCTTTCAATTAAATAATATTTCAGTTTTTCACAAATTAACACAATCGTATTATCAACAGCTTTATAGTTTCTTTGTTTTTCAGCAAACCACGCATTTTACACTATAAAATTATTTTGTGTTCAAAATGCCAAGTTTTAAATATATCGATTATATCAAACTGATAGAACATATATTAATTCTACTGAAAAAGCTAAGCTTGATTAGTCTTATTACGCTTTACTGTTAAATGTTTACTAACATTTGCAAGAATTTCGTAAAGATATCGATTTTCCTCGACAATTTTAAGTTCAAAAAAATGGATCTTACGTTTTCTTTGGGGTATAATTTTCGAGTATTATAACCAATATAATATATCTATTTCGTGGGGTATACGTCTTTCGTACCAACCAATCAACTACTTTTCCATTCCGTGCTGAACGTCGAAGGTGCCAATTTCCTGATTGTCAATGTTAACCAGAGAAAAATTATATTGAAAAGACATTCTGACATACAAAGGAAATTTCACACATTTTTATTAGTTCATGTGACAAAATAAGGAACACTATTATTTCGACTAGTAAAGCTATAATTGCTTTGTAACAGGGAAATCTAAATCTTATTGATGAAATACTGTATAAACACATTTTGTCAATTCATGTTTTAATACCGACTGGTCGTAAAACACTTGGCAGAGCCTTGGTTAGTAATCGAAAGGCTCTGGTAACGATCTGAGTGCCAACTTAAAATGAATTATGTTCTACTTCGTTTTTTTCCATATCATAGTAGGCAAATTGTGGGTTCGAACATAGAAACTTAAACCCTGACAGAGTACCTTCCAAATTTGTCTCTATACCAATTCTGACCCAGAGTCTGAGATCCCTAAAGGTCACAAATATATTAAAATTAAATGCATACATAATATGAATAATTAAGTTCCACATGTTATCACTTCAATGTTATATATTTTAAACATTCACTACAATGATGTTACTGATAAGTAGAAAATAAGCTTATTATTTCCTGTGGTATTATAAATTTATTCGGCTTTACATATTACATATACCTGACAACAATCGACTGAAATAAATTATGATTTAGAAAACGTAATTCCAGAAACCTTCAATTATATATTTATGTTTCTGGTAATCATATGTTCTGGGAACGTATAGAAATTATACTATTGTCTTTAATTTAACAAGGAGTTGTAAATGGATTTACATTATGAAATCTCTTGTCGTGAAATATTATTACTCGATTGTGTACTGTTTATCCATGTGCTACAAATGTACTATTGAAATAAAACGTTCTTAGTAAAATGAATATACCACTAACACCATTCTGTATGTATATATTTTTCTCGCAGAGATAGACTTAACTCGGAAATGACAAATGTAATAAATCTTGCAGGAGTATTTCTTCAAACTTTCAAACCTTTCTGTTCTTAGAGTGGATAAAACTTACATATACTATTAGACTTTCTATAGACTGGAATTATACTTTGATTTAGACCAGATATATCTAAATGCAGGTTTCTAGCCCTAAGCAAACCAACATAAATCAACTGTAGTGTATATATATATATATATAT
>JAGDQP010003462.1:0-30080 GCA_022664845.1 Lepisma saccharinum | reverse complement strand
TATAAGAGTTTATGTACTGTGTAAAATAATCGATGTAATGGTATGGAAGCATGTACACATTAGGTGATACATGCATTTTATATACCTTCATTTTGTCCACTGTGCAGATTTAAACCATCACATGACGCTGGTTTTGCGCACTCTGAAATTGTTCAAAGGAAATACGACAATAAGTCAAAGAAACCAACTTAAATGCGATTTGCTATTAACCTCAAACAATATTGTATTTTATGAAAGTTATCTAGGCTACACCTATCATGACTCACTAAATAAATGACAACTACACAACAACACATAAATAAAAATATTACAACAGAACTTCATAATTCCGAAAAATTAACAACCAGAGAAATACTGCTACCTACGCTGCTACTTGCCTTCTACTACTAGTAGTAGTAAAATCTGTACTACTACTAGTATTTCTGCTACTGCTACTACTAGTACTATTAAGGCCGCATCTACTCCTGCGACTACTACTACTTATTTTATTTATACTAATACTACTAATTCTACTTCTGCTGCTGCTGCTACTACTACTACTACTACTGCCGTTGCTGCTGTTGCTACAATTACCAGCAGTACTACTAATAATATCTGTTCACTTTGTTCTATAACATAAAACATCTCCGAGGTTTGTGAACGGATTAACCATGTTCGCACAATCGAAGCAGTTGTGTTAAACATGGCTTATAGTTTAAAATTGGCGAAAAACGTATTTTCTTGGAAATCTACTTTAATAAAAAGATATATGTGTGTATAGATATATTTGAAACCCAGCCATTTATCGCGATTTATGTCTTTTAGTGTTTATATATATTCAAGAAATTACAATGAAAAAATGTTAGTAAAATAAAACCCTTTTGGGCCTATATGTATAAACTAGTCGAAATTGATATCTTACTGATGTTCTAGGCTGCTCAAAGAAACGTAATAATAATTAGTCACAGTCTGAATAATAGGTTGACTGGAGGAACTTTTCTCCAGTCAACTTTTGTGGTAATTTCGTTACTTTCCATCAGTTGATTTTAAGGAAGCTTCTGCCATGCCAGATTTGGTTAATAGTGACGCTTGCATGATTAATATAGTTCGTTGTGACGTTTCATGCCTGAAGTTATCAGTTTTCTTATCCATAGCATAGGAAACAAGAAATACCTAATTTTCAACCCACCTAGGTTTTAAAGATTGTCTCGTTATTTAGCAGCCTCCAAGTGGTCCCTTTCAATATAATTAATCTCTAAATAGTGTGTAGTGATGAAGGGAACAAATTTCAATCTTTTACGTATTAACTTTTTTTAATTATGGTACCATGTTTGACACGGATATATCTAATTGTATGTAACGAATTTTGAAAATCTAATGTTTTGTAATAGGTAGTTAATACTGACATTTATTTATTTTAGGCTGAATACACACATATTTTTTTCTCTTAGGTCAAATTATTTTATACAAATTTGTGACCACACAAATCTAATGCAATGGAATCAATTTGAACTATCGTTTCTTAATTCATGAGGCGCAATACTAGCCAATTTCCCCAGTCAAGAGAGTTTCATTGGTGTTCAACTATTATAGCAAATAACCTTTCAAATTAAGTTAAAAACTTCTCAAAATCATCTCTATACTTTCTGATTCCTGAGATGAAATTTCTAGGCACAGACATAGTGATGGACGAAATTATGAGCGGGATTATGTGGTTGCTAATATGGCACTCTAGACAGGTGACAATTAGTTACAAAGTGTTACTAGATTTCTTCATTTTTCTTGTGAATAACATAACCATACAATAATCCAACATAACCCATGGGAGATATTAATTTAGAACTCGTAAGAGCACATTATTTTAATTTAAATAATTTTGCCTTAAAAATTTAGACTGCGTTTTTTAGGTATGTATTATTACTTACTTAATTTATGGTTTACCGAGTTCAAAGTTCATTGTTACAGTAACAAATGTCCTCCGTAGGATTATATCATGGGTAAAATCAAGTCCGTTTTCACCACAAACATCTATTTCTCTAAGGTCCCTTCTAATTTTATCCCCACAAGGTCGGTTATACTTACTGCAAAAGAATATTTCCATATTTTTGTCCCAAAATATATGTTTTACAAATTTCAAATTAAATCTTGATTACGTATTACTATTACATATATTACATAATATTTTAATGTTGTAAATGCAACGCCGTATGATTTGCTGATCAATCGCACTAGCGTTTGAGGAAAATGTTTTTAATGAACATTTTTTCTAAGTTTCAAAACAATTGCTCTTTACGTAATTATTTCCAAAACAATATATACCACTTTCCAGACAGTGGTAGCACTATCTAGAACGTTAGGAAACTAAATCCTTAGAGGATATAAGGCTACAACCCAATCTTTAAATGTGTATCCTGGTTCCAGACAAATAAGTTTCGATAAGAAATGATCTAATGATAACGTATAACTATTCAGAAGCGGAATGTTATATTGGCACCAAATGTTTCGCCATACCTAGCTGCAGGATCTATACGGAGTTACCGAGACTAGCTAATGGTGGCAAGAATAAATAAACTAATGGAACTGATTATTGGTTATTTATATATAAATATTTAATAAATATTATCATCAGTAGCGGTTTTGGAGTTAGTTAAAAATGCTAAATACAAACTTTCTTGTAAATGCTGGTGTGTGTACTTATAAGAATAGATGATTCATAATCGGGCCTGAACACCTCTTCTCGCACTTCCCTCTAACATCCGTGCTATGTCAGTAATTCGACGTATTCAATCAGGATGACGGGCCAACTGGAAACGTCTAGAAAGTCTAACTAAATACGTGTAAAAGGCACAGAATGTTCATACCAGAGGATATAATATTTACCAAACATGTAGAAAAACCTCAAACAGTACTAATTCGAGCTATATTTCCAGATTTCATATTTCTATGTGTATTTTGTTTCAGAACTCCTCTGGTTTTATTCTGATGAAATCTATATCATATGCCGCTTATAGTTTATGACAAGTAGTCTAGAGTTAACAAGCAGTTTAACTACGTGAATGTAAAAAATGATTTTTATAGCATTATAAATAAGCTAACTAGTTAAAATGTCGTTAAACTATCCGTTAAATATTCTGTTACTTTCCAACTATATTGCAATTTACCTTTCATAGCTGGTTTTTGACCGCATACTAGAAAAGATATAAAAAGAAGAAAATCAATTTATATTTTCAACATACTTCAAACACTTAATTCTGTTTTTTGGTCTTACTTATATTCTGGTAATTATTTTTTTAAAAAAATTACGAACTTTCCATTCATTTACTACGAGATATAATGGTCCATTCAATTCAATCACAAATAATTATAAAATATTTTTTAAAGACATGAAAATAATATACCAATTTAATATTTAAATTGATTCACATTATCAATATAATACTATCACACACACACACACAAGTGATTTCAATTGTAGTATTTAGGCATCTATGCTTCAGGCCATGCTATGATAGAGGACATTATGTGGAAACAAATTCGTCAGCGTCTAAGTAGAGCGTACAATTCCGGTATATGATTGGCGTCACTGAAAAAAATGCTTGAAAAATCACTGTCACGATTATCAGGTCCTGGGGTTAACAACACACGGCATCTGGAGTGCAACGTCAACTATCTACGAACTGAATCACTTGGTGCATACATGAAAGTAATGTACGGTCTGGAAGTCCATGATTTAAGATGGTAATTGTGGGATTTCACCTTGACACAGAAATCATAGCGAAACAACATTGAGGAAACAATACAAGCACTATTGCCATTAATAATGAGTTTAACTTGCACGGTTAACTGTGTTTTAGGGTGGTATACATGCGGATGGGCGACTACATGAAAGTTTAGATCTAAAAGCTTAATTACTTTTAGTACAAATGTACCTAATGTGTTCTGAGACTACGTTTATACCAGAAACCTCACAAACAAAACGGGATTATTGTGCCTGTCATTTTTCACACTAGATAATAGTCTTTTTTTCTGTGCAGATCCTATGATAGGGAAACTTAGAAACCATCTAGTCACAAGGTAATCGAACTTTGTTTTCACTCTTGCAGTTTGGGCAGCGGAAGTTATGACATCATTACTCCTTAATATGTAGACGCTTGACCAATGCAAATGAAATCCATAAACAAATATGTTATATCTAGCGTTAAATTGTTCTATATGGATACACTCTCCAAGCAATATATCTTGCGGACAAACGTATGGTTATTTGGCTCTATTTTCTTTGTGAGGCAATAGATGCGTTTATCAATCTGGCTGTATGGCTAGAGGAATGTAGTTGGTTTTTGGCTTCAGTTTTGTAGCACAATTGATTAGTTCAGATTCTAAAAGTGACAAGGTTGTAATTTAACCATCAAAAGAATGCCGATACATATTTTTAATATACGGACTAGATACTCTTAAAGGGCAAGACATTTCACATTGCAGCAACTGTTTAAGACGACGGTATTATTAATTTTACTTTAAGGTGAGTATACTTGAGATTTTGCATATTTGATAGCAAAATGAACTGTGCCTTTTATTATCATTTGAAAGGATCAGTGGACACATGTCTGGAGATTAATATGGTATGTGCAATCAATGTTTCCACATATACTCATCATCACGTCTACTGTTATCATTACAGGGGTTAGTAGTGCAAACAGAATTAAGTATTGCTACGTATGCAAGTGTTCTGCCCCATTCTAGCCTGAACATTCCAGAGTATTTACAACCATCAAGTTCACCACATCATAATCGAAATGGTAGTGCTTTACATGTACCATGTAAAGCGTAAATCCTATTTATGTAATGTATCTGTGTGTGAGTGCAAAATAGAACGTAAGGTCCGTGCTCAAGACTAACTGACTTCAACAATAATGAGTATTGTCGCACGTTCTTCAACATAGGAATATAATTTTGGAAAATGTTTAATTGCAAACTAGACCAAAAAAATAATCAAGGTTAAATTTACCTATTTGGTAAATGTAGTAATGATCTAGTGTTTGTATGTTTTTACTTGTATATACCGAGTGAGACTGTAAAGCGAGAAGTCCCATTTATCATTATGACTGGTAACTTAATATCCGATATTAAAAATTCAGTTCAGGGTAACTTTCTAAATTCACGTTAATTGGTCGTTAAAAAGGAGGTATGTGCGATTAGCAACGCACAGCAAATATGATTTTCTAAACAATGGCCCATTCAATTGTTCTGGAAAGAAAGGATATAGTATCCAAAAAAAGGTAATTTCTCGTAATACATATTGTACACTCTCCCATTTACTCCCATGCGTTTAATGATCTTGGAACCACAATATTTCGTGCATTAATTACGTTTTGAATTCAACTTTGCTAGCATTTAACTATCATTGTGTATTGCTTCCCTGTACTTTTCAATCTACTTATTTATTTATTTAATTAACAATCTCAATGGTTACATCATTTTGGGTCTGTGTACATTTAACAATACCAGGAAAGTGAGATTGTTCAAAATTGGTCTTGTTCAAGATACGATCCCAATATTTTTGGCTAATGTTAAGGAAGGTACACATAAGAAGCATGTCAAGATGGGAGAAACCTTGTCGAACAAAACATTTATGCACAAGGTAAGTAAATCTCGTCGATTTATTTAAGAACGTCCACATGCATCTCAGTCCCAACTTGATATTGGCAAGTTTTAACAAGTACAGCACCTAAGATAACGAACGAAAATATTTGTGATGGATTTATACTAGTTATTATCCAAAGTATCGTTGCAGCATTTAAAGCGTACAGGGAGAGAGGGGCAATGTGCACTTCAAAAAATTAAATTTGCTATCGTAACAAGTACAAGACAATGGCAGCTAGCAACTAAAAAAGCTTAATCTATAAACATAAATGATATAAACACAAGTCCCTTCTCATACATATTCCCTCTTCTTTCCATTTACGCTTCATTTTTTTCGTGCAACTGGAAAGAACCATGTAAATATTCAATAAGGATTGAAACCCCTGTCTGCAAATCTATGACCATCCGAATACAAAGTTAACTCTCTAGAATTGGCTTATAAAAGATTTATTTAAATGTGGCAGTATCGGGAATCTGTTGATTCGTAATTAATCTTTAGATGTAGAGGTTTTTTTTATCTATGTGACATTAATATCTGAAACAAGAAGAAACTGTAGCAGAGGGAAGAAATCAGTAAAGGACTTAATCAAACTTTGCTTTTATTTACTAAACTATAAATGAATTTGTTATTGTAAAAATGTTACTGAGTCACTTTTTGGTGTTTTTTGAGTTATTGCTTGTTTCGGGCTCTCTGGCAGTAAAAGCATATTTTGCATCACAAATTATCCTGATCCAACTACCGGAAGAGTAGCATAAGAGCATAAAAATCTATGATTCGTATCCTTATTAGGTTACAGAAGATTGTTTCATAAATGTGACTCGGGTCCCTTTTTACAATAATATATTCAATTTATTTAACGAGAATTAAAGCCACTTTATGGAGGCTTTCATTTGACTGTAGTATTATATTCTTTACAGTAAAACCAAGGTAAAGAAATTCCTTTTAGGATGAAGTCAAGCATTATTTAGTTGTTAGACTGTTTCCTATTATTAGCCGGATCTTCAGTTGCAATCCGGCAAATTTTGAGGAAATAGTAACTCAGCATATTTGTATGGTTAAAAGTGACATCAAATTCTGAGCTATGCTAAAATTGTTATAAAATATACGCCGTTTTAGCTTGTGACCCCACCGGAAAGTATCACGAGATTGCCAAAGTTTGATGAAGTACTGTACAACATTACCCCTCCTTAAGCCTCCTTATACCGGTATGTACCTAATTCCTATGTTTCTTTGGGTTTCACCAAATTGTGTTGAATTGTACTAAATATAGAAAAATATTGAGGATCATATATAGTATCTGTTTCTAAAATCCCTCAGCTAGAATTATTATATAATCATTTTCACATGTATGAATACCAAATACCAATTGGTTTACTGTTATTAAAAATACGATAGACACTTTTTTCAAATTACCTATTCATTCATACCATTAAATTATATTTATCTAACCTAAATTATTTTCTACATACATAACAACACGGAGAAGGTCTAGCTCTGTGGTAGAGCGTTGGCGTAGCATTCGGGAGATAATGGGTTGGATTCCAGAGGATAACTATCCTGACTCAAATATTTCCAGAATTTTGATCAGTTACAGCAGGCAAATGCCGGTATGTCATCATTGACCCTGGCCGACATCTTCCCAATATTTTTCCATCCTCTATCCTGACCTGAGCTCTTGACGCCTAAAAACCATAAATACAATAAAAAAATTAACATATTACCATATAGCCTAAATTTCATATGACATATCTTTACTCAAAATAATAGAATTTATTTGCAACAGTTTCAAAAGCATTAGGATAATTCTGTGGCTCCCTGCATGAAAAACATAATTCTCACTAAAGGCGTTCTCAGTAAATCAATGTTTTTGCATTGACGTCCATAAGAATAATATGCATTGCTCCCCGTTCTCTGTTTCTCAGCCTTAATTGTTCAAACAATAACATGATACGAGAGATGCCGTACTACACGCTTAGCAATATATTCGTGGCATGATCTCGGTTTTTATTTTTAAATTTGAGGGATAAGGGTTTTCTAATTCACGACACGACGTGTATAAAATGAACCAAAACCAACTGGCCGTCAATTTGATTTGCCTTCCCAATGTTGTGTTTTAAAAGTGAATAGTATTTCACCTTTATTAACAATTACGTGTGCTACTTCATACGATACGCCTTTAATTAAAGTTCTAAGTACTTATAACCTAGTTTTTCAAACGCTATCAAAATATAATAATTTTTATCTTTACTGAATCAAAAGATTACATAATATCACATATACCACAGTGTTCAACTTCAGAAAGTAGATTGATTAATTCATACAACAGAATATATATCCTGAATGCATATTTTCTTGTTGAAAAGAAAGAATTGAAATTTCAAAAGTATATGTGAAAGAGGGCTCGAAAAGACTGGATTACTCCAGTTATTACCCATAGTTAATCACTGTAACCATTTTATATAGGGAACAAGTACAGATAACTTCATATACCACTGGTATTTTGACATAATCAGATGTATAATAATAATACAATAATATAATATAATATCTTTATTCGAGTGCTATGAACAGTACAATACCAATATAGCACTGCACCATCAGGATACATATCGGATAGACATGTAAGTCAAGAACTGGATACAAAATAACAAAGAATTTGATGCAAACTATTAAGTCAGAGTTGTTGAAGAAAAAAGTGATTACATTATTACAATACATAGTTTAATTAAATTGTTTAATACAAGTACATACTCAATGAATACACATTCTCGTGTAAATGCAGAACATAATTACAAATGTGGAGGTAATTTAGTATTCATTATAATGACGAATTATTTGATTTAAAAGTACGGCGCCTTTGTCAAATGTTGTTACCAGCTTGTGCTTTCGAGTGTTGTACAAGGGTATAACAAAACTGAGTTTTTCTATAAAATAAGAGCTTTGAGTTGTGTTATCCGAGATCTTGGCTAGGAATTTTTTGTCTATGCTCTTTCTTCATTGCTCCTAACTTTCAAGTTTCAGGACGTCGCACCAGTAGTCGTAGTCGAATGAATAATATGGCAGATTCACTTTGTAACATAGGAGTTTAATAAAAGATTTCTGTACAGATTCAATAGTGTTATTGCTGTTTTTAGTCACATCATTCCACACCGACGTAGCATATTCTAATTTTGCTCTTACAAGAGTTTTGTACAGTGTTAGATACGTCTCAATATTGGCGAATCCATACCATTGGTTAAAAATATATCACCTCACCTAGCCTCACCTGCAATTCTTGTTATGTGATTATTAAATTTAAGTTTAGAATCAAAATAAATACCAAGATCCTTGATAGTGTATACCTTCAGTACGTCAATTTCTTTTATTTTATAGTTACAGACGTACTATTGCGTCTTATTAATGTAGCTAATGAATTTAGTTTTGAGACCATTTACCCCGATTTTATTCTGAATACACCAAGCAGTTATACTGTTGAAATCATCTTGCAATAATTGGTTGTTACTATAGTTATTTATCTCTCTACAAAGCTTCAGATCGTCAGGATATATAATAACAGTTTAAAGTGTTTTATAACTTCCGAAATATCATACATAAAAATCTTCAATAAAAGTGGACCCAAAGGTGATCCCTGGGGAATGCCGTTACTTATTATACCTTCATTAGATATGGCATTTCCTATTTTAATTCTAAACATTCTACCAGATAGGAAACTCTCGAACCATTTTAGATAAGTGGGTGATAATTCAACCTTACTAAGTTTATTTATTAGAACCAGATGATGAACACTATCAAATGCTTTAGCCAGATCTATATAAATAACATCACATTGAGATCTCCTTGTAATAAAACCCTGTATTTCATTTGTAATATGACAAAGATTTGTGGCCACATATTTCCCTGGAATGTTGTTCTTCTTTAAATAATAATAATAAAGAGTGTAAATATGTATTACATGTTTAAACTTACTTGAATCTTTAGGACAGTCTATTGATCTTACACAATTTCCATTTCCATCTCGTAAGTATCCTCGTTTGCACGCACAACCCGGACCTACAGCACAGGTACAAGGAATTGCCGTGGAGTCGCAAGATGGTTCCTGTTCAGCACAATCCACAAATTCCTCACTTTTCTTGCAGACTGAATATGAACGGAATTAATTTGTCTCTATCCATACCATCTTTGTTTGACACTTTTTTAAGTTATGTAGTACAGTATGCAGCAAAATAATCAGTACTAAAATGACAACATCTTGCTGCATCGAGACTAAAAAGTATGTATCATCTCCCGTAATGCGGGAACACTTCTGGGCGAGTCATTCGACAGGAAAACGGCTTCTTTCATATGTATGCATCGGGGACCGTGAGATCCGGGGCGTTGGAAGGATACAGGAATGCCGTTCCACGGAAAATTAAGCGATCTTTAAATTTTTTCTTGCAGAAGGGCTGGTGAACCCCAGTGCTGTATGCTATAGCTATGTCATCCCCTGTCGCTACACTGGGAAGTTTCTGGCACGACAAAAAGAGGTGCAAATCCCGCAAGAATGGGTCAATAATGAAGGTCAACTCATTCTGATGAGCCATTCCGTATGATCGATGGTACTGCTCCACGATAAACACCTTCTTCTTTATTTTTAGGATCATTATAGCCACGCTAACTTCCCTCTGGGTTACTCTCAACATACCTGAGGACCACAGAAGGCGTCAAGAACTGTTCGCAGAAAGTACAGGCACGTCAAACATGCGCACTTTTCAGTACTGTTTGTTTTGCCGCATACTGTAATAACAAGCATATATAAATAAATATGTGGTAAAAGTAAAATATCAACAAATCTATTGATTTCTTCCTGGATTTATAAATGCATGTCAATTAAAATAGTCTAGCAAGACTTCAACGCAGAGTGCAATAAACTAAATAAAGTTTAATAAAACATTTTCTTATTATAGCCTTCAAACTAATTCATATATTTTCAGACTTCTTCCGCCTTCGCACCCCGAAAGACAAGAATATAACTCGCTGAGAACCGTAACTTCTATTTAAAACAAACTATGATCTTTTAAAAAATGCTTTTGTACTGTTTTTAAAATTTTGTATTACTAAACGTTTATCTTAAATAGAGGTATTTCAGTTACAAAGACGTAATTCAAAATGGGCGAATCAAAAGCATTCAACACCAAAGAATAATATATCCCATCGATGTGAAGACGACCTATTTCTAATTTATATGACGGCTTTTATGACCAAGTTACTTTATTATGTTACAATTGTTTATACAGTTTATTTATGTTAATATGTATTTTAACTTATTTTTGAGAATGTTATTTTTAACAAAACCGCATAGGAGATAATGAATTCTCATTTAACATACAATACGAAGCCCATTAGAACTACCTATATTTGTTTTGTTTTTTTTCTAATAAAGCAATTCATTTTCAAAATTGTTGATGTTTAATTTAGTTTAGAAACATCAATGCAATTATCAAAGAGATTAGTTTGTCTCGAAATAGAATAACTTAACTAATGCGCTTCAAATTGAAACATAAACTAATGTAGAGTACTTAGATGTCTTGCAATTTGTGGTATGTGTTCTATATCCTTATTCTATATTTTTACTCTGGTTCTACGTTCTCAAACATATAATCGTGTATACCTAAGGGTGCATATTCATGTTACTTGATTTAAGTGTTTAATATATAAAACATAGGAACTTTAAATAAACCTCAAGAAATTAGTCAACTGTGTCCTATCACTTTAGGTCCTTGTGTCAGTTGTGGCCAAGGCAAGAGACGGGTTAGGTGGATGATAAGTATACTATCTCATAGGTTCTTTCTTAAGGCACTATCCTTGAATTCGCCTGCTGAAACTGAGGGAAATTTATGAAAACCTCAGTCAGAATAGTCAACTGAGACCGTTCGATTACACGTACTTCTCCATTGTGTCTCTGAAATCCGTGAAGGTACCATCTAGATCACGTGCTGGGTATATACAGATGCTTATCAGAATAATGGAAACACCTGAACGAAAGTGCAACTTACCAGATTAATATGGTGTCGGGCCACCTTTCGCTTTCAGAACAGCCTTGATGCGACGTGGGATGGAGGCATAGAGGTCGTGAATGGTAGCAAGTGGAATATTACACCATTCATCGTGCAGGGCATCGGCCAGTTCTGTGAGAGAGGATGGAGGTGGAAATCGTCGCCGGAGTCGTGTTTCCAAGATGGACCACAGATGTTCAATTATGTTCAGATCTGGGATTGCGCGGGCCAGGGGAGGTGTTGAACTTCATCCCGATGTTCCTCAAACCACGCTGCAACAACTCCAGCTGTGTGAATGGGTGCATTATCATCCTGGAATATGGCGTCATTGTCCGGGAACAACATCCGGATCATAGGATGCAAGTGGTCTCCTAAAATTGCAACATAATCGTTGGCAGTGATACGCCCGCGAAGTGTGACCACAGGACCCAATGAAAACCATGATATTGCGGCCCACAGCATCACCGTGCCGCCGCCATATTTCACAGTTGGGCGGAGACACTGCAGATCATACGCTTCTTTGGGCGTTCTCCACACATAAACACGGCCCGTGGTTTGGAATAGGGTGAATGGTGACTCATCCGACCATACCACACGTTTCCAGTCGTCAACGGTCCAAGTTGCATGGTCGCGGCACCATTTGCGGCGTGCTAAAGCGTTCTGGTCCCTGATGAGAGGTTTGGCCCGTGCAACACGACCCCGTAAGTTCATGTCATGTAATTCGCGGCGGACTGTGATTGTCGAAACAGGTTGGGGGAGGTGCTGATTGAGTTCCTCCGTCACTTGCGCCGCAGTGGCACGACGGTTCCGCGTGACAATGCGCTTTAATACCCGGCGTGCCCTGTCACTGATGCTTTTCTTCCGCCCACTGTTCCGCTTCCCCGATGTGGTTTTCCCGTGTGTTGTGTAGGCCGTCATCACCTTCGACACTGTCCCTGGCGACACACCTAACACACTAGCCACTGCCGTCACACTCACTCCACATAACCGCGCACCAACAATTTGCCCTCTTTGAAACTCTGAGAGGTCTCCCATTTTACACTACTTCCGTCTGCTGCAGCCACTGCACACTCCTGTTCCACGACGCCTGACGTAGTATGGAGACCGACCTAACACACCACCACCAGCAGTCCGGCGCTGCGGTCGCCACGACACCACTGCCAACCCATACATCTGACGTGTTGCCAACTACAGGTGTTTCCATTATTCTGATAAGCATCTGTATATAGGCCGTGAATTTGGGAGAAGACCTGCCAACAGGGATTGTCACCCCAAACTGGGAGGAATCCCTTTAATTCCTCTTGGCAAGGCTTAACGTAACCGACCGAGGTAGTCGCCTAATGTAAAATTAATTGATACATTCACGTCGTGGGGCCTGCTGATACAAAAGAAACTGTGTGGGAACGAACAAAGAACTGCGTGGGAACCCGCATTAGCAGATAGCGTGGTGAGCCAAATGTCTGCACCCCTTGTATAGTATCACAGAATGGTAAATTAAGTAAACTGCTTCAGACTTGCTCATTGCGCGGACGACGAAATGCATCTGGCAACTGTAGCGAACAGTCCTGCAGGAAGGTAGAGGTTTAAAATACCCTGGCTTTGACGTTAGACTGCCAGAACATCGACATTGCAACATAAATGGGCCTTTACTTGGCGACTCTAACTTGTTAGTCACTTTCGGGAAAGGACTAATAAGATGAATTGGAGAATGAACTTACAAGAATTACGGGATACATCATACAATTATCAGAAGTGTGGAGAAATAATTTTGAACATTTGGACCAATGTCAGGGTGCACGCTTTACTTCAAATGGACAAAAAAATTGCGAACGATCGGCATTGACTTTATAACTAATAAAGATCTGAAGACATGAAACAGAGATATTGAAGTAATTTCAGGTATAATCACATGGGTTGTCACAATGATAAACAAGAGACATAGTATGGCAATTATACACGTATATGCTCCAACAACAAACATACGTAGGACGAAATTGAACACCTATAAGATACAGAAAATGTTTGTTAGCAGCCAATCGCTTTGAAAAATTGCAATGGGGGATTTAGATGCGAATATAGGAACTATGCAGAGTAGCTGTACAGAAATGGGATACATTAGGTGTGGCAAAAGAAGCAAGAGACGAGAGAAGTGCGTGGACTGGAAAGAACCACATTGAGTTAAAATATACTACGTTTTATCAAAAAATAGGGAAAAACTATCTATCAAGATGTATCTGTTGTAAATAGTTTCAAAATTCAAAGTGATCATAGGATGATGAAATGTTAGATCAAACTAAACACTAGAGTTGAGAGGAAGAAGCTTATCAAAAGAAAATCATCGGTATTATATCTTCAAAAGCTATCGAAAGCAGACAGACATTCGGGATGGAACTCAGGAACAGATTCAGCGCATTGGAAGAGCTAAAAATGCCAAGAGCAGAAATAAAATGCTGACTGGGATAATGAGAGAAACAGCCAAGGAAATAGCAGCATTCGTCAAAAATAAAAAGAGAACAAAATCTCAGTAGAAACTAAGCTCTTCATGCAGAGCGGGATGGAAATGAAAGCAGAGGAAAGTGCACGTATACAATTGAATATATATAGAATTAAAACCCTAAGGAAGAACATAAGAAAAGATGAAAGACGATACAACGTACATTTTGTTAGAGATACAATCGAGGAACCAAGAGCCTGCAGAAAACCAAATAGGAACTCATGATAAGTAAAAAGCAAATAAGCGAGCAAGTAAGCGAACTAACGGGAACCGAACCAACAGTACGAAGGAAATTATAAAATTATTTAAATTTCCACAGACAAAATGTATTACTCCGAAGAAGATCTAGGCAAAGAAGGTTCAGAAGAAAATAATGTGTAAGTCCATGACCTAAGACCTAAGACCTAATGGAAGAAGTGGAAAAAGTGTGATGAAGAGGGGTGAAAACCGGAAAATCGCAACGAGAAGATGGTCTCAGAGCAGAGATGTTTAAATGGGAAATTGAAAAGATGAAAGAGGAACCTGACAAATTATTTTCAATGTGCCTCAGAAAGAGAGAAGAACCCTCAACTTGGAATAATGATATCCTTAATTTGCTGTACATGAAAGATGACAAAGAAATATACAGACCAATCAATTCTCTGTTAGTCATTTACAAAATATTCACCAAAGAGGTGAAAGAGGAGCCTTGTTTCCTCATGAATAAAGCACAATGGACGGCATACAAGCCTTGAATTAAGTTATGAAAAGTATTAATTAATATGGCATTCCACTTTCTCTGACATTCATAGCTTTTGAAACAGCTTTCCAGTCGGTATCCTTGGCAGCATCACTTGAACTTAATGGCATTGAAAATGCATACATGAAGTTACTGCAACACATTTACTTGACTGCCACATCTGCCATTAGACGCAAACAAAAAATTGAAGCATTTAGGTTTGGAAAAGCAGTAAGGCAAAGAGATTATATTTCTCCAAAATCATTTCATGAGGTCCTGGTCGGAGTGTTAAAAAAATTAAACTGAAATGAAGTTCGAATAAAAATCAATAACCAACACCTTCATCAACTACAATTCACTAATGATATGATCCTGTTTGCTTTAAGTGCAGAATAACTACAAACCTACATTTGACGAACTCATCATAAAGTGATTCTGCGGAAGTAACTGCAACAGAAAGTTTTGTTGTATCACGTGAGTGGCAAATACCGTTCACAGTGTAAGTGTGTGTCTAACATTTAAGATATATTTCCTGAACCGATCTAAAATCAGCTTTTGCTAATTGTTTGTGTGAAACATAGTACTTTGGAGATCTTGCAAACAAGAATAACTTTACTAAAATCCCTTCTAACTGTAGTATTCCACCATCTTTGTATGAGCGTGTACTTTAAAATATACCTAAGATTTGTTTTATGTAAAGTTATCAAATAATTTTGTATATTTTCGTAAGTCAGCAGAAAATAGTTGGTTGACATCTAAACTCGTTACATCATACAGTCACCGACATAAATTAATCACTAACTAAGCTTTAGTTGTCAAACGCCATACATATTTTGGCAAATACAGGCGGAGAATGTTGAAATGTAACAGATTTGTAAAGCATATAAATATTGAAAAACACTTCCTTAACGCCACTGCGTTTTTTTTCTTAATTCTAAAAAATAATTTATACCAGCTTCACAAAGTGTATTGAATTTAGTGTAATTTTCCGGCCATTAGACAAAATTGACTCAGGCCTGGTGGACGACGACGAGATGATTTTGTGGATTGAAAGAAGTGCGTAGAAACGAGAGAACCCAGAGAAAACCCACAAACTAACCTGGTGTAAGCAGATAACAAAAAAAAAACGCACCAAAGGTGACAGCCCTATCACTAATCCACCGCCGCCCTCTAGTTTTGGGTGAGTATCCAGTTTCGAACAATTGTGATTATGAAGCTGCTGTTTCGAATTAGCGCCTAATAAAGTCAGACCGAAACATTGCAAGCATATAACACATCAGATATTAAACATGTAGTTACTGAAAAATGTGCTATACTTCGGGAAATCAAAACATTTCACTTCAGATATCTAATGAAGTTTTATTGTGAGATACATGTGACCTGGTGTGGTTTTGGAAATCCAAATAAATCTCCACACTTCCTTGACTTACTTCTCAATACTTGCTTACTTGGTCCAGATCAAATGTGTTAATTTTCATGAAGTATCAACATGCATTATCATTTTCCAGTTCGCAGATTGCCGTCACTATACCAGTTTTTGTACGATTTCCATGTGCAAAGAAATGTTACAGAGTACTTCTATTATCATCATTATTATTTTACTCATAGACTTTTTGGAAATCGATGCTGTCAACTTTCTCACGTGGAACAATTCCAAGAAGGTGGCTAACTCAATTAGGGTTGTCCATCCTCTAGATACCCTTATATAAAACCTTGAAATGACCAATTTATTGCACATTTATCAGAAAATTTATTTATTCATTGTTTGGGCTAATGTAATGCATAGTAATGAGAGGATAGTTTCAGGAGAGCATCACTAATGGCTTTTAATTACAGAATAGAATATCATATGTGTAACATAACTTCCACAGTGTTCGTACAGCAATGTAGTAACTATCTAGTATGCTTAAAACGATAAATGATGTTATGTGATATGAAACAACCTAAAGAATGTAGATATAATTATATTGAGGCCTTGTATAAATATTTAATTTAATTAAAACAATATGATCGTGACCTTTTGGCGCTTTTTAAAGCTGTGTATGTTGATTAGTGTTTCATCTCAGTAATATGTTCTTGTTTTTAGAAAATTGAAAGAGTTACGCTCGCTGTCTAATTGTAATTGTAATAAAGTCAGACTGTTTTAATTATGATAAGTTAATATTGTAAGTGAGGTATATATAAAACTGGTGAAGAAAGTATCATGATAACTGCTGTTAGGAAACCTTGCATAAAGAACGAAAAGGGCTGAGTCGAGGAATAATACCAGAAATAATTAAAACTTAGTATCGCAGGATAGGATAAAGTGTGTATGCGTAATAAATCTGAGTATAGGCATAATAAATCTGAGTATAAAACATGTAGGTATAGGCACATGTAAAAAGCAATATATTGTTACGAGGCACTTAAGTCTATGATCCAATATAAAGTGTTGAAGCATGTTGAGATTACAATGTTATTTTGTAACCTAGTAAATAATATAGTGTTTTAATCTCTAAGATGTTGATTTATCACTTCAGTTAATAACTATGCTTCAGCAGTTGAACACCTATATTGAAAGATTGCATTAAATGGAATGCCGCTTGTATTGACACCATGAAACGTGAGCTTATAAAGTTTATGTTAATCACAAGCACTATTGATCTATGCTTATAAACCAATTTTGATTGCCAGCAGTGCATGACAACGCTGGTCTATGGGAATGTGATCACCTTTCACAATATTCGGTTATTTTGATATTACCCTTCTATTAAGTCAGAAGACACATTCGGTTTATGCCAGAAGGCATATTTGAGTTTTATTTCACAGTCCCTTGTCAAGTGTCTCATAATCGCAGCAGATATTTGAAGAAAGAATGCCACTTTCAAATGTATCACGCACTTGTATGACATAAAAATATACATCGCATATTAAAGAAAAATAATTTAACTGGTGTGAATATAGTAAGGTTTTTCAAAGTGCCATTTGCTATTTGCAAACGAATTCTGTCAACTACTTTACCTGTACGTAACGACTATCTAAGTATGATAATTATCTTGCTCCTATAACAGCAGCTTGGAGTGCTAAAGGATAACATTTCTCCATAGTTCTCCTTAGGAATTTTAGTGTTTGGTTATCAGCCTTCATCTATATCTTATCGTTTACTCGTCTTATGTAGCATATATAGGGTGAGGACGTGTCTTTAAAACAATGTATCCATTTCTTTCGTGAGCAGTTTCAATCCTTATTGACATTCTTCCACTTTCTTGTCCACTGTGTTTGAAAATTGTGATAGAGCTAGTAACGTTTTGCATTTATATTGTCGTCAATTTCTTTAATTTGCCACTTTTGTTCTGTAGTACTACTTAACAGAGTACATTCTGTTTCAACATGTATGAATGAATGTTACTTTATTTCCTTGCTTTTAATGCATTTAATGCACCCAATTCAGTAACAGAACGTTAGTGGTTCAAGTGCTTCAAGCACGATGACAAATTGTTGAAGACGTTTCAATGTATATAAATAAGTCTATTATCCACTGGAAATGTTCCTTATAGTTTCCGTGTAATTGTGCTGGTCACACAAAGCTGTATTCGTTCACCCAATATTTCGCACAATAGGATATAATTTGTTTCTTTAAATTTCAATATATTCATAAAATGGCATGCAGGTAAACAGTGATTGAAAATAATTAATAATCCGATATCCAAGTCGATATCGTAGTCCGAATTTGCTATATCCGAGTCGTACATGGTCACATCATGAACACTGAATTTCAGTTTTTTTTCTTTCTCCATACTTTACAGAATCTTAAGAATGTTAAGTTTTATATTAAATTATTACACACCTCCATCTACTAAATTCAAAAGGATTACTTGCATAAAAGCAATTACGAGAAACCACTGAAGAGCGTTGTATCCTCTTCTACTTTCCATCTCCTAAGAAAACAATAAAACATTTATAATGTATACTTTATATAATACATTTATAACTGCTACGTAATTTAGAAATCAAGAAACAATATCCTTGAAACGGTTAAAAGACTTGCACGATAACTAATTGTAGATCAATATAAATAATTCATAGATCAACCATAATGCATAGAAAGCATGAAAAGCGAAACGGAATATTACACTTATCTTTACTACCTTATCATTGATTGAGACGGTTATGTGCACACAAGCATATAATTTAAAAAGCATAAATAATTATAATTCGCAAGATAAATAATGAAAAGCACAACGATCTTCAAAATATTTTTCTCCAAAAGTGTATAAACAAATTTTTAGTATTCCGCAAACACAAAAATAAACAAAGGTTTAAAAATATTCTACATAATAAACACAAAAATCCAAATGCGTTGTACATGTAGGACAGAATAGTCACGTTGTACGATTAGTAAAACCCTTTGTTAAGTTGGCAATCCTTACAATAATTGTGTAATTATTTCAAAAAGAAATATATGTTATTTTGAAGAAATTTATTTACGAAATATAAAAATATTGTACACCCTGTATTTGTTCTATGATTCTCCTCTTATGTTAGATTAGTCTTCCACAGAGTGGCGCAGAATACAGGAAATGAAACAAAGCAATTGAAGTCAAATTTTATATTATAACAAGGTAGGACTGGACGGAATATATATATAGGTAGAGCGGAGTTTATCTGAAATATTGATAATGTCAAATAAAAGCATAAAAAGGCATAATTTACATCTGTAGGTAGCATAATTTTGTTTCCCCTAATGATTAGTAAATCATTATTGTTTACTAACATCAATATTCAATCTGATGTTGCATCTTTAAAGCTGTATATTCTTGTACTTAGAAATTGAAACAATCTTGAAACATAATTTTATAACAAAAGTATTTCTAACAACAAGTTCGTTAAAAATAAGTATATTCATTAATCAAAACAAATTAACACTAATGCATTCCTTTATGGCAATGATTATATCCCTTCTATCATTTTGTTAAATACGTCCATTATTCTTGGGTGCATATCCAATCAAACGTCAGTACATTTTTAATATTTGTTGTCTAATTTTCAATATGTATATGAGTAGTTTGTTTCTAAGTTATGTTACATACACCTATAAGACATATTTTAACATATATTTGTTATGAATGCGCAAGCGATAAAAACGTATTATCATCGAAGTATAACATCTCTATAATAACGATTTAGTATCTAAATTTATGTTATATCTGACTAGAAATCTTAAAAGCACCAGTTGTTTCATTCTAACCAAACCTATGGTTTACGAATCATTTAAATGCATCGCCGTAGCAACTTAGTTTGTCTTTGTGTTATTTTATGGTCACAATCAAGCCAGATGTTTGCACGGACACATATCTTCACGTTCTCTTCTACAATTGTCCTTCATGTGATGCCTTGGTCTTCCTAACGACTTTGTTTTATACGACTTACCAATCACGAGGGAATATATTCTGTTTTTTCTCCTCATCTGTTATCGTCCGTTACAACTATTTTTTGTCGTGGATTTAAAAATTCATCGTCTCGAAACATTGATATATTTGCACTTGTTAAATGTTTTTATTTACGTTCATTTACTGCTAACTTTAGGAAACAAATGTGTGTGCATAACTGTAAAACAAAATAGTATTTCCAGTTTGTAGACTAAAGTTAAGGAAATTGCACATAATGTCCTGGATAAACTATAACCATAAACATATGCTGACAATTATAAAGCTTGTAATACTTTAAAATACTTAGATATTTTTTTTCTGTGTTACACCTGTCCTTGTCCAAATTAGAAGTTATTTGTATAATAAATAGATGTTCATGATCGTCATATATAATTTGTATAATAATTCAGTACTATTGCATTATTCGAATATTATAATTGCCACAATTTATAACGATTGTAAATATAGATAACCAAATAAACAGCTAAACTTTCCACCTGCTGCTGTAAAGTAAAGTCGCTAATTATATAAATAGGGGTAAATGACACACTACTGCCCAAGAAATAGTACCTAATTGCTGCTGTTAATAACATTAATACAGATATATTTATAACGGCGGAAGATTGACATGATATCACTTGAGTAGTCTTAATATGTTGTACCTGTTCATGTAACAGTAGGTTTCAGTTCAAAGAATGATTGTAAGAAATTAAGGATCCATAGTGCTAGAGAATAAGTATCGAAAATGTTTCTCTAAAGTGAACAATTATTTTATCGTTGTGATGATCTGTAAAAGTATGATAATCATGTACACGTCGGTTCTTGACCCACAGGAGAATTTTATAAATCTAGATCATTGTAATCGAGGTGCTTTTAGGTTGTAGACAATTTTAGTATTATTTTAACCTATGGGCTATATTTTATCTTGTGTGTTAAAATATTCTTCTCTCGAAAGTACTTATATACTATGCTGTGAAAGTTCTAAACCTTCTTCTATATTGAGATTTGCATGAAAGTGGTACATCGGAATTGAGTACACACGGTATAGTGAATCCTGTTGTTGTGAGTTATTTCAGCAATATATATGACAATTAAAACCACATCGAAACTAAAAGGCATATATTTATTTTGAAATAGGATGTTCAGTTTCACTATCTTCGAAGTCTTTATTCAACCATTCTGAAAGGTCCGAAGAAATCCGAATCATAACACTGGTACTTTTTCAATGTCCGAGATCTACATGTTTTAATCAGTAAAACTCCAAGAATGTCATTCTCTCAACAGATCGGTTACAATAACATTGACGTGCCGTTTATTGCAGAAATACATATTTTGTTTTATTCTAAATTCAATGATTACGATATCCTCTACTATGACACAGATTTTCCTAAATATATTTACAACAGGCCGACATTCTTACTTGAACCTATAACGCGCTTTATTTTTGTTGGTTTCAGATTGCTTTGTTTCTCTTTTACCTGTAATAAGCTTTGTTAATCAAGAGCGTATTGATCATAGCTAATCAATCATTGTCAAAGATTTTGTAGTTTGATGTCCTTTCCCCAAATAAACGTAGTATTTTGGAATTTGGACTCTAACATTTTACTTCTCAGTGGTTGCAAAATCTCTATTTACTGGCATCTTTGAATGTCCGTGGAATGTATACAGAAAAGAAATATTGTGGAATATTCATTTTTCAAAAAGCTGGTCTTCTTAAGGTATATGTACATGTTTCTGTTTAAATTATAGCAATTATCGCAGAAGAACAGTAGTGATATTAAGTTATTACTCTGATGTTTCTGAATGATTTCGTAAAAGTAACTTATGACATCATCGTGATCATTGCTTGGAAAATTGTCAGTAAGCATATACAACTTCATATGTAACCATGTTATGAATACCCGTATTATGATGGCATAGTACATCATCTGTGTGTTTGTCAGAGAAACGGTTACATTATTCTGAAAACAAAAACATTTTACTACGCACTTAGTGATTTCTTGCCTTCCTCTGCAGAACTTATTACATATTTATAATAGCTGAGATACGGTCATTGTTTCTGAATAGGTGTCAGTGGTAGAATAAGTCAAGGTGACGATAATCCAGATGATCTTGCTTCTGCTACGAAGGGGTCGACATTTGCATCTTTGTCAATGAATCTCATTTTATCACATCCTATGACGCCCACGATCATAAAACACCATTATTGTAAGGTGTATTAATTGTGTTATGTGTACTATTAAGTAATCCTACACTTTAAATCACCATAATGTTTTCCATGGACTCTGGATTTTAATACATTTTCATATAATTTACTTTGGAATTTTGTTTTATTTTTCTATTTTCATGTTCTTTTCGCAATCACTAAGGTGATGGTTTTCTCACACGGAGGTGGATTTCTTCCTTGCAGTTTTTCTTTCTCTTATTGTTTCAGAAGCACATAACAATAATGCCGTGATAGCATGGGGATAGAAGATAGCCAATCATCTAATTGTTGTCCTAGCTGATTATACAAATGTATTTTGTTGCGAGGAATATTTTCTTAGAAGAAAGCCTTGCAGAAAAACATTTCAATTTTTCACCATACATCTAAGCATTGTAGTGTTACTATATGAAGGTTTGCTGAAAGTGATAACATGCATGCTTCAATGTCAAAGACACGTCATTCTCTGTTGAACATTATGAGACTTTTAATGTAGGTTTCCTTCCTTAGATATTTATATAGCTTTAAATTACGAAATCGTGTTTATATTTAATATGTACATAAATTATCTTCGCAAAATGTTTGTATAAAGTTTTAATTACTGTTGATATAACTTTTAAATAGGGTATATTGAGAAGAAAAGGACGGTGTTTGTCACCCTTGGGCAACTTCCAAAATTTAACATGGCGTCCGCGAATACCATTACTGTGCAATGCAGTGTGCAATATTACAAAATGTCAACTTTCAATTAGAGTCAATTTAACATGAAAACGGCTGGTACGATTTCAAGATGGTATCCGTGGATAACGTAACTGTTCAACTCATTGAGCCATATAACTAAAATGGCATATGTTACACCCACAATTTTTGGTATTAAGTATTTAAATAACCTTACGGACTTTACGACACATCCGATTTTGTCGCAATGATAAAATCGCGACGAGAAAGGCCACGTAGGTCGCCTGGGAGAGAAACGAAAATTATATTTCATCGTGGTTGGTAAACCGGAGGAAAAGAGACTGTTAGGTAGACCGAGTCAACATTGGGAGGATAATATTAGAAGGGATCTTCGTGAAGTAGGTGTTTGTGGTGAAGAGTGTCTTGATCTTGCTCAGGAGAGAATCCCGTGGAGAACGTTTGTTACTGCGGCGATGAACTTATGAATTCCGTAAACTACAGGGTAAGTAAGTTCGTATTTTATCAATGATAATTTTACGTAAAATCGTATTCAAATGAAATTGCCTTTTGACACCATGTCACCTAGGGCAAAATTCGTAATCCAAGATGGCACCAGGCGTACCATCACTACTCAACATATTGTATCATAGAATTGGATTATACAGAATATTAACTATCAACTGTGGGCTGTGTGTTTAAACCAATTTTCTGATTAAGGAGGTAAGGGCGAAGAAAGAAAGTAAAGGTTATCCTCGATTTGATTTTATACTTCATCGCAGGGTGTAGTAATAATTCTCGCTACGTCCTACAGCACTTCAGACACATGTAAAGATATCCTTATACTTTTGAGGATTGTTTTCTCAAAGAGAGGTGTCATGTGTCATAAACATTTGTTTTTGAATAGTTTGTGGATGTATATATTGACAGATACATCATTCATAAGATAGGGGGACACAGGCAAGGTGCAACCATCGCCATATCCTCACTTGTCAGTTCCGAAACTCTGTATGACAAAATCTTACTCGCTATGTTCCAGGTCGCGGAAATTTATCCACGAATTTAATGTAGTTAGAACAAGTCTTCCATGAATATATTTCATTGGGCGATAATAAAGTTATTACGGTAATTTTTACCTTCAAACTCAACAGACCACTATCAAACCTAAGAGCGACTGCGGAGCTCTTATTGTAGTTACGCCCTGACTACTTAAAGCCCTTTCATCTGAGCATTTTTACATATAAAATATACCTAATATATATTGCCTGAATCCGTACAGCAAACAGCCACTGTAAATTACAGTAAACGTAGGTGTATTCGTTCGTTACTTGATATAATAGTCCTCACCATATATCAATTAAGACTATTGTATCAATTAGGCTAACTAAAATCGAATGTCCGTAACATATATTAATTGACATAAAATAGTAATACAAGAACAAACAAAACCAAAAATAATATTATTATGTATATGACTCATCAACTAAATTTCAAATTCAAAGTAATTACACATATATATCTAGGTCTTCCTTTTTCAAGGTGAGGACTGGGGTAGTGTGAATTACGAAATGGTAAAATTAGACTTATATAGTGAAATGGAATTACCAACACAGGTTTCTGAAATAGCATACAGTGAGATCATTCAATTAAAATAACCAATATGCAAAACGGTGTTAAGGAACGACTTCATAAAACCAGTCTATGTATAAGGCAATTGAGAATTAAAATCTCAATAAAGACGAAAATAAATACCACCCATTTCTTTAAAACGGAGGAAAAATATGGAGCACAAAACAATCTGATATATGAAATTAATTAATACACTAACTCCACATGTATCTTCATTTCGATTCGGGATGTGCTAAGTACATAAATAAATTCATGTTATACAAACCCGTTTTCACCAGAAACGGAAGTCTTCCAAGACACCGGTGAGCAAGCAGCACTTCCTACAAGGTCAATCGTGTAGAGATCGATAACCATAACGGGAAAGTAATGAAGTAACATAACGCGTAACAAATACGATAAAAATATATAAAGAGTCATGCAACGATTTATAATACAAGACAAACACAAAGAGGATTAAAGGATAGAATGTAATAAGATTCTCTGAACGGGATAAAAAATAACATATAATCAACCTTCTAATCAATACTCTAAGTCCTAGGACTGATCCAGAAAACATTATAAATATAGCAACTCGGGTGTTGAGGCCCTCAACGGTTAATTGTCATTATGCTTTAACGGTCAGAGTTAAACAAATACAAACTTATGAGAAAGGGTTGCATCAAGCTTTCTCTTACAAACACAAAAGGTCGTTGTGCTTAGATAAAAAAGAAACAAATACACTTCACTTTAATCAGACAGATTATTAATTAATAGTGTTCTAATCCCGAATAATTATATTGCATGCTAGCTTTCGAATAGTAGTTATGAAACAGGTTATGTTGTAACTAGTACAAGTGTGAATGAAGACGTTTACATGTAATGTTGTATTATAATTAATAAAAAGCCAATGTTAAATATATTAATGATACCTCAACATATTTAGGAAAATGATGTTCCTAATTAAATTAACATTTCAGGCTTGTTGCTCTCACTTTCTAATACTTTCTACATAAAGCAAGTTACAGGAAGATGAGGCAGAAGAACTGAATCAGCCAATAAAATGTAGTTGATAATTTAAATCGCAACCATATGCTTTTATGTATGAAAGCATGAAGAAAATGAGTTTAAGAATATGTATTCGTGAATAAACTGTTGAAGCAGCAGCTCCAACGCTGCCTATAGGTGACTATTTAAATATGTTCCTTCAAGACGACTGCAACAAATTCCATCTTGATAATCTCGAACTCACAGAGCAGAATTTTATGTCCTCTCCTCTTAACAGTTTGCGAGATACTATACGTTATTCATTCATATGCTACAATATGTTGAACAATGACATTATAGCCGAACTCTATCTTGAATTGTGGGAGTTATGCAAGGATGACAAATTGTCATCATCCATTTCGTCTCAAATAGATTCTACTTAAGAGCTATAAACAGTAAAGAAACTGTATAAACAAAATTGGGTATACGCCTTTAGCTGCTGGATTGGGAGTGTCCATGAGAATACGGACAGCTTATCGTGTCGGTAAAATGAAGAGGGATAAGCATACATGACACACTATTTACTTTTTGTGTTCGGTAAAGGCAGTGTGGGACCGCAGCTTGCAGCAACATTCGACAAGTCTATGGTGAAGATACTGTTGACGATACCGTGTGAAGGTGGTTTCGAAAATTCAGAGACAGAGACAGTAGCTTTAAAGTTCTCTCCCAAACTAAATGCTCCGAAGACGCTCGTGGCCATGGCATAAGAAATAGCGAAAATTCAATCGTTCAGAACTTAGCAGAAACCTCAAGTTACCCAGAACAACGACTGAAAGAGAGGTTCACCACAAAGTTTGATCGTTTGGTTCCCCAGCAACTGCGTTCAACTCAACACGAGGGACAACTTTAACTGTTCTTTTTACATGTATTTTAATGAGTGATTAAAAGCAGTTTTCTATCGAAATGTAAATCCTATAAAGACCTGTGTCACGTTTCTGAACCGGTTCTATCGGTGTCCAGTCCAGTCCAAGAAGGTGATATTGAGCGCGTTATGGACTATCAAAAGCACAATTCACTGGGAGATCTTGTACTCTAACCAAACGGTAATGCCACTTTCTACTGTGAACAGATTGTCAGACTTTCAACAATATAATGAATCAAGTGGTCAGTCCACTTGCTGCTGTTATCACACGTCTAAAAATTAAAAATTGATGGAGTTTATGGGAAGGTTTCACCTCACTCACAATTTTCTAGTGACTGGGCTGATACGGATTACCTCCTGTTTTTCGTTATCAAGAAACCCTTCGCTAGGAAAATCTTTGATGGAATGGAGGTTGTGGACTGATGTATAATACTTCTTTGACTCCAAACCTCAAAACGTTTAATGGGTAGGGCATGCCATTTCCTACCATAAGATGGCAAGATGTAACCAATTCCGATGGCGAACATACATTGTGCTAGGCGAGCTCCATTTTGTGTTGATCGCACTTCTATATAAAAGAACTCTCAGAATCTTTCCAAATATCCATTACGTCTGTCTTTTGATTTCTCTTTTGTTTGCTTTAAATTAGAATCTGTTTTTTTGCCTCTTCATGTTTAGGTTATGAAGTTAAAAACAATGAAATTATTTATCAGCAATTCACGTAATGGAAAGTGGCTTCTTGAAAATTATTGTGACGAATGTTTTTTTTTTTTTGTAAACATTAAATGAAATTTGACGTACAAACCTTAATCGTTTTGTGCTTGAATTAATTCTCGAAAATTCCAGTTATTATAGTCTAGCCTTGCCTTGATAATAGTGTAAGTATGTTTGGCTTTCCTTATTGCTTTAATTAACTTATTACACTAAATATGGTTTAATTATTTTAACCTTATCTAATGAAATTATATTTCATTGCATTTTAGTTCACTCAGACAGAAATTTTGTTTGCTACATTTTACACGTAAAATAACAGAAAATGTTGATAAATGAATTTGGTTCCGTCTGATTGTAATTCATTTTATTACATTGATAATATAGCAGCGGATTAAATTGAATGCATAAATAATCAAGAAGTAGTTATTTTGAAGTAGAAACTGAAATTGGCGTTATGGAATAATTACTGCATTGTACAGTATGCGGCAAAACAAACAGTACTGTCAATTCAGCAATGCTACGAAATCAAGATTTGTCAATAGAAGATGCGAGGTGACTACGGTAACACATATCTAAATGCATCGATACAGCAAGTGTCCACCGTCAAGTCTCATGCAGAGTTTAGGCCGATCCTGCAGATTGTTGAACATGCTGATGAATAGAGGTTGCTTCAACAAAAAGAAACCTTCTTCTGTAATTCAGGAACACTTTCAGGCGGGTTATTAGATCGGAAAAGGATTCTTTCAGCATGCCCCATGCGTAGGCGTTGGGGGCTGTGAGACCCGGGGAGCGGGAAGTTTACAGTGCAATTCTGACGCCCCACTCCGTTTGACTGGAAACAATGCCCCATGATAAACAAACACATTCTGCTCCGTTCTCAGAACAATTACCCACATGATAGCTGCACTCTATGCTACTCTCGATACAACTAAATACTACATAATGCGTCACGACAGGTTTTCCCAACGCGTTTGCGCGTCAGACATGCACACATTTCACTACGGTTTATTTTGCCACTGTAGTAGGTAGTGGCATTTTTTTGTTAATAAAATTTCTGAAAAGGGGAGGGGGATGTAATATTCTTTAGTGTAGCTAAGTTTTTAGTTCGGCTTGTGTTATATGTTTCGGCATTTTGGGTTTTGATTCCAATGAAGTGCAAATTTAAACCAACAGTGGTGGATATCCACCAGCGTAGTACAGGTCCAGGTGTATTGTCTAATACGATTAGATGAGGCGTCTCTGTCAGACGTTTAGCACGGAACGCTACCTTCCCTCCGTGCTGATATATTTTATACTTATACAGTAGCTAGTGTTATGTGTTATAATTCAAAGTACTAAAAATATGGTCTACTACCATTTTGTATTTCTACTCTTTTATATAAATATCAAATACTGATTTCTTATTTACGTAGCCTTTGTAACCTTGCATTTTGTGCATGACATATTTCTTCTTCCTAATAGTATAAATCAAATATTGACTAAACAGTCAATGGACTATTTGCAAAATGGAACTTACATTAGATTGGCAATACTGATCCCATGACATCAACAAATAACTTGTTTTACCACTTCACACACTTGTATTTTACCACTTCCTTAATACAGCTTCACACTCAAAATAATTTAACTTTCATAAAATAATTTGGAATCATGAAGAAAGTTTTGTTTATTTCTCGTTCGACGACATTTGCTAGGCTCTAAATTGGACCCCTTGTATCTCGAGAATGAAGCATTTACTAAAATTTTCGTATACGTTTCGAAAACTTTGAATATATATCATGTTTAATATTACACCGACAAATTTACTGAGGTATGGGACGTCCGAAGACATGTTCATATTTTTCACATATGAAGTAGAGGTAGGTCGTTATTAGTATGAATAAAAATAATTTCCCTGGACATAAGGATGACATATGTAATTCGCTGTATCAAATTGGGCAATGATATTAAATCTCTTTGATAACAAATATGTGACTTTGTTGAATACCAACTATTTAATTTTTAATCTTGCTTTTTATGCGAGCTCGCATTTTTTGAGGAAATTAATATATTTATGTATAATATTGTAACGTTGCATACTAGTTTTATCTCACGATTTGCTATTAAATCTAGGGTCCTAGTTCTTCAATTATGCTAACATAGTCTTCTCCCTAGATATGTATCTAACCTGAAATGACTTTATTCGAATTCAGTTGTTATTGATATATTGCTGTATTTCAATTGTAAATATTGATGATACACATGATAATATAGGTGAATATGCTGAAACTATTGAAAGATTTCATGCATATATGTTAAAACAAATACAACATTTCAGGTACAAATGCAATATATTTACATACTTAATTTTACAACTGAACAAGTACAAGGATTTGCGAAATATTTTACATAAATTGACATTGAATCTAATGTGCGAAGTAAGTCAATTCATATGAATGGTAGAAATATCATACAGCAATATTAATAGTTTAATATATGAAAAATTTCAAATGCAAAATCAGTGAATTGTTGAATGAACATTGTGGTATAATGCCAACATTTTTAGTGAAGGATTTTATTCTCATGATTAAAATAAGAATAAGAATCATTAAGAAATTTCCAGACACATCATCTATCTCAGGGTTTATAATAAACTGATTTTATCAATAATGCTGCGTGATTCTTAAACTCAGGTTCAAAAGCATTTCATCTTCAATTTTCCA